>JABFPM010004441.1:0-12628 GCA_022817325.1 Idris sp. 1 HC-2018 | reverse complement strand
TTTTTTTTATAAATATACGAAAATACATTAATATATTCCAGATACGCTCCCACTACGATTAAAAAATGTAAAAATATATGCATTTTTACTTATATTTCATCGATTTTTCATTTTTCGGAAAAATTGTATGTCTTGTTTACAAAGTCCCGTATCTCAAAAACTGTCCATTTTTGGACTTCGAGCCCATGAGACATTTTGATCAGAATTATTTGAACTACAACATATTAAAATTTTAGCCAATTTGACCGGGAACCAAATCCCATAAGGTTTGTGCGGGGTCCTTTCACACCTTTACAGGCAGCTGCAGGCATAAAAAATAACGTTGAAGTTTTAAAATGATTGATTAAGTATAGTGTGAACATAAATGCTCGAGATGATTACGGAAAAACATCTTTATACGTAGCAGTAATTCACGGAAATATATCTAATGTAGAAGCGGTTTTGGATATAAATGCTGACCTTAATTGTTATTCTGAATTAATTGATACATTGAATGAGTGTCTCATTGACAGTAATCCTCACACAAAGAAGTCCATTTTCATTCTTGTAATACATTTGATGGAACTAATGATGTTGAATTTATTGATGAATGCTTTTCAATGTGGGAATGGACTAAATAGTTGGGAGCGGATCATATAAAACAATTTATCAAGTTAGAAGTTAATAAAGTATAATGTATTTTGAAAAATAATTTGTATAGTTGACGTAAAATAATTATAAATTAGCTGATAGTATAAAAATATTTATAAATATTTTGTGGAATGATGGTGAAGTTGGCAGAACAATTTAGCAGAAAAAATAACTTTATTTGAATAGGAAGGACAATGACCAAATTTTTGCCTTTCGTTTATCAAATCCATGTATGTATAAGGTAGAAGTTCAATATTTTGCCTTACTTTAGAAATTCAATTATTTTTATTTTGAAAATATTCTGCCAATTTCATGATTATTTTCAAAGAAATTTTAAACAAAAGAGCTTAAAATGATTAATTAATATAAATATGTATAACTACATAGTTTTTTTTAACAAATATATTGTTTAAAACCAAAATCTTGAAAAAATAAAGCAAAAGATCTTTTATATATTTAAATTATGTTAAAATTTGTTATGGAGCAAGACCTGACTTTTATATGGGTGGTTCTCCGACAATTTTCTCTAAAGTTGATAAAGATGTAACAATATTAATATTAGTATTACTCAAAGTTCTTTTAGAGTGAAACATTTAAATATTCAGATGTTCGTATTTACAGTTGCAACCTTGATTGCAGCATTGTAAAAAACCTTTTTGATAATTCATATCAATGTATAAAAATAATATTTTATGTTGGGGAGAGTCGTTCAAAGTGACATAGTAGAGTAAAGTGGCTTCGTAAGTGTTTTGATTATGTATAGATTTATTATCAGTCAAATTTTCATGTGCAAACGTTGTTTGTTAGGAAAACAGGTGATACATATCATTTCCCCTTCCTCTTTCAATAAATGTGTATGTATGCCATTCTTCTAAAATTTAGATATAGATCTACATTTTACCTTGTAAATCAGCTATGGATTGAATTACTTCTTAACTGATAGTTTAATTATACAGAAAAATTAAATCTAATAATTATTGTAATGATTTCGATACTATTGTAAGGCAAACTTTGGTTACGGTACACGTATTTTTTTAGCCATGTCATTTTATCCCACTCTCCCCTACTGTTATACTGTATAGTGATTCTTTTAATATAAAGTAAATACATTGCCGAGCATTTTTTATAATGAAGAATGAATGTATTAGAATAAAGCTTAAAATTAATTTTCATAAAAGAATGAAAGCATATATTATATGTCTTTATGCGGTATCAAATATAAATTTAATTTTTTTCCTTAATTTCATTATAAATGGTAAATTTTGTTTTTACATCCGGAGAAAAAGCTATACACAAACAACGTTTATTATAAGATTTAATTGATATGATTATAATCGATGATTATTCCTATAAAAAATTTTGCATTATTTAATAATATTCTCAGTTTAAAAATTTCTCTAGTAATGCGTCATATATTGAAAATATATTAACAATATATTGCCATTGTACAGTTAGGGAAATTAATGCCTGGTCCAACTTAAATGCTAGGTTGGACCAGGCATTAATTTACCTAATTGTACAAGTAAACTTTTTTGTACAAATTTTAATGTGACCTTGTACGGCCAGGGTAGAGCAAGGCCAAACTATGACATTTTGTTCTAAATGTATTTTAATTTGGAAAATTCGCGGAAAAACCTTATCAATATTAAGCCGCTTGATTAAACGACGCCACGAATCGTTTATAGGTGAGAAATCTCAAAGATAGTATCAGTACATATCACTTTGAAAATATTTTCGTTCAAGTTATTTGAGCCAGCGAGTAAACAAAAATCGATTTATAAAATGAAGAAGTGTTCTTCCAGAGACAAAGAACACCGAGGTTATCTTCAAAATTTATTTAAATTTAAAAAAATCTATTAGTTTTGGGAAAAGTATTTACCCATCCTCTTAAGGCGTGACCAGGTAACGTAGAATCCTGATCAGAGCCATTGTTTAAGGCTATTTAAATTTTCAATAGAGAATATGCAGTAGCACAGAATTTTCATATGCAGACATTTTGTAGGTATTATCGTTTTTAAACTTGCGTGCAACATTACTATTCTATCTACTTAATTACACTTACCTACACAACATAAACTTTTATGCATACATTTTCCTGTTTGTATTGACAGTTCCTAAATTGATTACATTATTATGTATGAAGCAAATTTTTTTAAGCCTTATTAAAAGTTGACAAGGAAAAAGATATGTACGAAAATATCATTTGAATAATCTGTGAAATTAAAAAAATATTACAAAAAATAATAATTTCTAATGAGTTCCAAATTTTGAAAATTTACCGATTTAAAAGTTTCATATGAAATGGAAGTGAATGTCGCAGTTCGAAGTTCAATAGGTTTATTCACATGCATTAAAATTAATAAATAAAACTTTCTTCCGGTAGAATCCATTCTAAACCAACGACTTGAATAACTGAAATTACGTCAAAAAGTTTTTTGTTGTAATACTATAAACATAATTAGGAAAAAATGCGAGTTTAAGATGTATCTTAGGGGAAACGCTTAAGTAAAAAATTCGTGAAAAAAGACAGAAAATTCTTGTTTAAAACAAATGTTATTTTAATCATAAAAATTTATGATTTAAGTTTATTTTCGTAATATACTGAATAATTGAAGTGAGTCTCAAATTTCATGCACTGAAAGAAATAGCATAGAACAGTTGCCCGAAAAGTAACTGTTTTCTCGTCTAAGGAAGGAATAGTTGCTTACTTCTGAGCAATCGGTGCTTAGAAAGTGGGCAACCATTCTATTTTGTTTGGGAGAGAATGACTGCCCATAATTATAAGTAATTGTTGTCTAGAAATGGGCAACCATTGCCTTTAATTGCGGGTAACCATCGCGTAATAGACTTAGTTATAATGCAAAATTGATTATCATTATAAATTTATTTGTGAAAAATATTTTTTTGAAACAAGAATTTTCCGCTTTTATTTCCGAATTTTCTACTTTAGGGCTATATACAAAATAAGTTCGCAAAAAAACTATAAATTTTCAAATCGTCTTACCTTCTCCCCTAACCTCTAAACGAACTTATTTTGTGTATGGCCCCTTAAGCATTATTATTTTTTTTAATTCTGATACTCTGTAACCATTTGAAAAAATTGTAAGTACACATTATTTGCAAGTTGTTCACTTTTTATTGTTAATTTCTGATTTCCAAAAAATGATAAAAATAGTGACAGCATTATATGAAAAGAATCAATTAAATCTATTTGTGTAAACCTAAAAAAAATATCTAAAGTAAGCTAAATAGTAACTAAATCCAAAACGCGTTGAGACACAATCTGAGCTAGAAATCTCCAAAGAGCAAAAAGTGCAACGCGATGGCACTTTAAAATTTTGATCTGCAGATTTATATTTTTTTACATAAAGCACTTACAAATAAGAACATCCTTTGTGACTTATGAAGTGTTTTATATGCAAAAACTGGAAAATAATTAGAAAATATTAAAATTTGCTGTAAAAATATATCATTAAGAAAAAAAATATTACAAAATATTTTGCAATCAGTTTTTACAAAGTTTTCAGCTGTGAATAAAATCTAATAAATCCCCAATAACCAAGTTTATATAATGTTTGCATAAAATTTGCTTAAATGTTTGCGCAAAGTTTGCACAATTTTAAGTCCGAAATTTGCACAAAATTTTAGCAAATATTTACATAAAATTTTTTTTAACTTTATGCAAATTTTTTATAAAAATTTAAGTATTTTTTTGTTAAATTTTTAATTTTGAACATTTTTTGCATTTTTTTTGTTTGCAGTTTAAAAAATTATAAAAACTATAAAATATTTTAAAAAATTATAGAATTTTTCGGATATTATTTTATTTATTTTTTTAATTCACAATAACAGTTCATTTAAACAATAAAGTTTCTTAAAAATTAATTTATTTTTTTCTGTAACTTAGCTATAACGTTCAGGTTTGTCGGCTATTGGGGACTAAAAGAACGACATATCTCAATAATTCAACTTTTAGTAATATAATTACTAGTTAAAAATCTTAAAGCAATGCAATTAATACTTTCGAACCCCTTCGCGGATGAGTCCCGAGAGTAACTCTCGGGACACTCTCGGGACACTATGACATTTCTCAATTCAATAAGAAAATTGATAAAATCTGTTTAAAGACATTAAATAATCAAATGTAACAGGAATTTTAATGAAATTAAAGTGATTTAATTGATATTTTTGATAAAAAACGACAAGCCTTACTTAAGTCAATGTCAAACGATTTTACCGACTGAGACTGCCATGTCAATAGTTCATGTCAATAAATAGATGTCACAACTTGCAGTATCTATGCAAAAGAAATCGAAATAACGACAAATACTGAGAAATCATTTTCTATTGCTGTATACATTTTATAGATAAAATTATTAAATAATTTATAGTTTTGTATCGAAGTTGAGTATGCAATTATTTTTTATTGTTATATTTTAAAATTATTTTCTCGGACAAATAATATATATAATCTAATAATGTTTAATTTTTTTTAAATACATTAAATATCAATCAATAAATTAATGTAATCAAATAAAAATACCGAATATTCTTTTATCCATATATCAATAAATTTAAAGAAATTAATTTAAAACAAATTCGATTTTAGTAAGTTATTAAAAATTTAGTTTATAAGAAATATATTAAAACTCGTTAAAAACTTATTATACTATTGAAATGTTATAATTACCATTCAATGTCAAATATTTGATTTATTAAATTGAAATTTTAAAATTATTCCAAAAAACTTTTAAAGTTATAATATTGATAAAGCTTGAGAGGTTTTTCTAAATATTGAATTCAGTATAATACAAATATTTTCTTTAAATTATTTTATTTTAATAAAATAATATAAATTTTAAATATTTTAAAAAATAAAATATAATTTTAAAACTATAAACAATTATTAAATATTTTTATCTATAAAATTTATACATCTTTCAAATTTCTTAATAATTTAAGAAAATTACAAAAATCATTGACAATTTGTACAGAAAATATTTTATTTTGAACGGCGATAGAAAATTGTTTATTCAGTATTTGTCGTTATTTCGATTTTTTTGCATAGATACAGAGAGTTGTGACATTTATTTATTGACATGAACTATTGACATGGTAGTCTCATTCGGCAAAATCGCTCGGCATTGACTTCAGTAAGGCTTGTCGTTTTTTATAAAAAATATCAATTAAATCATTTTAATTTCATTAAAATTCTTGTCACATTTGTGACAAGTGTCCCGAGAATGTCCCGAAAGTTACTCTCGGAACTTATCCGCGAGGGACATTCTTCTAACAGAAACTTGAAGTTGATGTCGTTTTATTTTCTTATAGTTACAGACATTAGACTTTAACTCTTTTTAAACCGCTTTTATTGCACAAAAAAAAGAAAAAAATACCAAAAATTAATGAAGTTAAAAAAATATTTGTTTACATTTGTCAAATTGCACTCAAACTGAAATTAGTTATTAATGATCAAGATCAATGAACAAGACTTTCAAACCGTTCTAAACATTTGATTTATTGATTTTCTTTTGACATCATGTAACTGTTTTCAACTTAAATGTAATTGGTAGATGTAAACTAATATCTTTTATACCTATATTAATTTTTATAATTTGTAAAATAAAAGTTGATTTACAAAAGGTAAAGGATATAATATTTAAATTTGATCAAGAATAATGTTTTAACATCAAATGTCTGTTCGATGTACTGTCAAAAGTTTTGGTGAATATTTCATTTTGTTAATTGATTATATTTGTTTGCTATATGCTGTAGTTTAGTAAGTACTTTTGTCATCAAATGTGAAATCATCATACTGTTTTGATCTTTTAGTCGACATAACCTTTCACTAATGTCTGAAACTGTACAAAAATATAACGTTAGAAACATGTCCAAAAGTATTGATGTACGTTGTGAAAAAAATTATTTTATGACACTTGTTTGCTGATTGCATTGCTTTGAGATCGTTAATTAGTAATTATATTAGTTAATAAAATAGTCGTTTTTGCTTTGAATAAAACACTAAACTACTTCAAGGATAATAATTTTATTAGAAACAAATAAGTTTTTGAACATCACGTGACGAGATCATTTCGTAACTGAAGTGAACAAAGAACACCCCTCGCCCCATTCCACAACGACTTACAGGCCGCAACGACTCTTCCCACTTACGCATACCAGAACACCGTTGACGCTGATCTCAACGTTTATATTATAAATGTATTATTTTCCAATAATATTATTAAAATTTGAGTTATTGAAATGTGTCGTTTTTTAAGTCCGTATGAGCCGACAATCCTGAACGTTTTAGCGATGTTACAGAATAAAATAATTTTTGTCACACGTGCACTGAAACGGCGCTATTTTGACTCTAATTTCAGGGCTAAAACAAACTTATTGCAGACCTGTATGACGTCACGGCGTCTGATTGGTCCAAATTAATATTGCAGACCTCCTAGAGGTTTATTCTCGAGTTTTCGGTTAAATGAACCTGCTTGTTGCCGAATTAAGGTTCGCTAACTACTTCTTTGTCAAACAGGTATGAATAAGATAGTAATTAGCGAACCTCGGTTTGTTAAACCCCGGTTCAGTTACCAAAAAACTCAAGAGTAGGTCCCCAGGTCTGCAATAAGATTGTTTTCACCCCAAAATACGGGTCAAAACGGCGGCGTTTCAGTGCAGTTTTAACAAAAAGACATATACGTACCAAGCCCGAACCGACGCCAATTGGCCTCGTGCGAAGTTGACAACTCGTACGTAATCTACTATTAATTTTTAAGAAATTCTTATATCATAACATTATAATATATTGTTGTTATTTATAACATTTATTTCGCATGGGATAATTTTCATGGAATAAGTTGTATGGGATAAAGATGTCGGTCACCGCAGTTAAACAATTTGAAAACATTTCGAACTTACTTAAAGTATGTTCAGAACGTTTAACAAATGAACGTTCAGTAAACGTTTCCTTAACTTTAAATACGTTTATTGAAAGTTTGATAAACATTAATGGAGTTTGCTAACCGTTCAATAGATGTTAAGCAAACGTTTATAGAACGTTTTCTAAACGTTTATAGGACATTTACTAAACTTTGTAAACGTTCAATTAACGTTTGATAAACTTCTAGTGAACGTTCCTGGAAGGTTTTATGGACGTTTCAAACGTTTTCCAGACATTAAAGGGAGGTGCGACCAAAATAACTAAAATCCAGAATTTTGAATAAATAAATAACATAGTTTTTTGATGTTTTGTAGTTGTCAATGGGATGAATAAGAAAATCAGTAGAAACTACCACCAAAATATGATCTATCCCCTTTTTTTAATGATAAGGGTTGAAAATAGGGTACATTTGACCATGTTTTTCTCAATCAATTTTTATCCGATTAACTTGAAATTTGACATAGTTATTCTTGATAGCATAATAAAATGTCCTGTAAGACGTATTCTTGATTTTTTGACTTGGTAAAAAGTTATGCTTGTTTGAGCGCGCAGGTGCACAAAATAGGTTATTTTAGTACTATTTTGGCGTATTTTTCATATTCAAACTAACATAATTTTTTTTAAAGAAATAAATAAAAAATCTGTCTTACAGAAAGTTTTATTTTGCTATCAAGAATAACTGTGCTAAATTTCAGGTAAATCGGTTGAAGATTGATTGAAAAAAAATAAGTTATTAACTTATTTAGCCCGTTTACGTTCATTTAATTTACCCAAGCACAACAGAATAGACGCTGCACTCTACTAAATAAATTGTTAATAAAACATTATTTATAATGCGTATATCAAAATTTTACTTCCACGACATTATAGTAGAAGGTTCAACGTATCCAAAATTACAATAAAAAATGACTTTTTTTTAATTTTTCTGCATTTTTTGGTCGCACCTCCCCTTAAATGAACTTCTCAATAACATTTTATTAACTTTCTAGATCTTTAGAAACCGGAAAATTGTACGTTACATAAACTTCCGTGCAATGTTCATTCGTACGTTTGACAAACATTCACTAAACGTTGTGTTCCCACGGGGAGACATTAACATTTTTTTCTCAGAAAAATAAAATATAAAATTCGCGTTATTTTTTGTCGTGACATGTCACAGTTTTTTTTCTTATCACGTCAGTCAGGACACGAGGGTGCTCCGTTACTGACGGTCATGACTTCATGACAGCTTGTCATGATCGGTAACATGACGATGGTGTACCTCCGTGTAAAGTGCAAACTTATTTTATAGGAATATAATTTACCACATAAACATAATAAGATATTTTCAGCACTGCTAATGATATAACATTAATAGTAAAATACCATGCATATGTATTTTCAAGATATAATGAATAACTATAATAAAAATAAAAGTTAAAAATATTAATTGAAAATTGTTATTTATATATTGAGAACAAGAATATCACAGGTTTGTGGTATTAAATCTCTCAAGTGTAAACAACATAACTTGTAATTTGGAGAAATAAATTTTCTTAGTTTATTTAAATTGAAAAATTAAAATTATTTAAAAATATAATACATTTTTAAAAGTATAGACTTTAGTAACTTTTTCAGATAATAAAAAAGTTCGTATATTGGTTGACTTATTTATGCTTCAAGGAAATTAAATTTTTGGTTATATGAAAAACAATTCATTGCTGTTTTAAAGTCTTTATAAGCATAAGAAAGTTCGTTTAATTAATGCTGAAATGAAGGGCTTGATATTGGATGCTTTATAAACTTCTTGCAAATGCGATTTGTGCTGATTTTTCACTGACAAACGCAAATTTTAATGAGTGGTCTATGAATACAGAACGTGAGTTGTATAATAGAGTTTATCAGTTTGCCAGTCTTAACGAATACCTTGTTTCTAGAGTAAAAAGAGGCTTTATAAATTTACGTAAACCACAAAAATTAAAGAGTATTACATTCAATGGCGCTGTTCAATTTGTTAGCTTTAAGGACTCTAAGAACTCAGATTGCTTGAGAAATAACAACATTTAATTGGAAATAAGCCAGACTCCTTAAGTTAAAGATATTTTACTTAGCTAAGATTATGATATTCTGACTCTGTTCGAAATTTGGCTTGATTTATCTTGATTTTTCGGATTTATCTGATATTGTTATTTGGGGCTATAATTTTGCATATGCAGATGGATATGGTGGTGATGCCGTCAACTTTAAAAACACCTTTGTAATACATGAAACACTTACCATAAAACATATATGAGCTCATCTTGAATTTGTTTGAATTATGTTTACAAATGTATGTAACTTTAGTTATGATTCTTTAGTCGTTTCATCAATTTACAGGTCTATATCTACCTCTGTATAGCGAGCACTAACTTAACTAGAGGAGATATTATCGATTTTATTGGTAATTTTCTCTAGTATTATCCTTCTTCGTGACTTCAATATTGACGTTACTTCGTCAAACATTGAGAATAATTATAATTATTATTTATTAAATGATTTCACTATATTTCGCAACTTACAGCAACTTATTTCTGATCCAACGCGAACAACTGATACAACTTTAACTATCATAGACCTAATTTTTGTTACCAATTCTGTAACCGGTGACTAATTTTGCAGTTATTGTAACACCGGACAGTTTCAATCACTGTATGACTTTTTGTGATTCATATTTACCGAAACCAGATGTACGTCAAAAAACAACGACGGTTAATAATTTGAAGGATATTTATGACAGTTTATAATATGACTTCGTCTCTAACGCTTGATTAAATAAGATCTATAATAATGATTCACTGGATGAATTACATATTATTAATGCTATTACATTGAGCAATTTTTATATTGTAGCTCCTGAACGGACGCTTAAATATAAAAAGCCACTATCTCCATAGATCATTCCTCCCGTCAAAATCTGGTGTATCTCCGGAATAGGGCTCATAAAAAATGCTATCGCAATCATACTGATACGAATCGCTTAAATTTTGTGAAACTACATAATGAGGCAAAATACTTATTCAGGTAGGAGAGAAATAAATACTTTGATAATCTAGCTAACATGGATACTAAAAACTATTCGAAGAGTTTGATGAAGGAGACATCATCCTTACTACATAAATATCCCTTCACAAATCCGGACCTCATAAATAACCATTTCCTTGATATTCCACTCAATTCATCTTTGAGTGAGAATACAGATGCTATGGCGTTCCCAGTTCCTGCACAAGAAAATCCTGAGTGTAATTTACCTTATATAACATTGTCAAGAAAATTAAACTTACAGCAGCTGGATACGACGAAATATTGGGTGAAATGCTAATTACTATTTTACCTAATTGATATGAACACTTGACTTATCTGACAAATATCGTGATTATTACATCTTATTTTTTATCCATCTGAAAATACAGTACGATCCTTATAATGAAACTTTACCTTCTTGCCAGTCAGGCTTCCAACCTCATTACAATATTACTACTGCCTTGCTAGACATTTCAAACACTGTTCTAAAAGCTTATGATGACAAAAAGGTCACCGCGATGATCATGATCGGTTATTCTAAGACTTCTGACACAATGTGTCATAACACGCTGTTAAGAAATATACAACATTTTGGTTTCAGTGAATCGGCAAAACGTTTACCTTAGAGATAGGTTTCAATAAATGTTTGTTAAAATTCTGATTTGTCTGCCTGATGGCACGCAAAAATTATTGTCCGTGAGATCATTAGACAGATGTGTTCCTCAAGGTAATATAATGGGATCTATATTATTTATCATCTACACTACTGATATCGCAAAATAGTTGAATTCTAAAACTGCTATGTATGTAGAACACAACCAGCTTATTTACTTCTTTTATCCTTTAAACTTATTGACTGTTCGGGAAATTCAGCAAACTGATAAGAATATTATTATTAATTGGTGATTCCATAATTTGATTAAATATAATACAACAAAAACAGTCCTGATGATCATTGATTCATCGAATATAATTGATGATCTGTCTTGTACAAATGGTAGAGAATTTATGAGCAATTCTACAGATATTTTTCTTTTTCCTTATACGCGCTAGAGAAGTGGCTTTTATTCACTGTTTACGGTGCAGAAAAGGACAAGTAACATTTAACCCTAAAAGTAACAACTTTTTCACCAAAAAACAGTGGAAAAAACCAATTCTTCAGCCCATGTAAAGGAAAGTATAGTACTCAACTTTTATAAAATAAAATAAGGAAAATATAATACTCAACAAAAAAAAGAGACGTTGCCGATCGCGTGGTAACGCCAACTTCTCTCACATGTCAATTAAAATACCATTAGTGGTTTTTTCATTTATTTAATTAGACATTTTTTAAGGGCCCTTTAAATTTTCAGTGGGCCCAATATTTTTCGTGCACCCATTCCATTTGATTCGTGAACTTTTCATTTTGGCGAAAAATAAAAGTCGGTTGGTAACACTTTCATAGAAACGGAACGAACCACCATGTAATGGAACAAAGGTGCCGTTCGCAAAGTTTCATTTTTAAGGGGGTATGCCAACTTTGATCGAAAAAAAAATCTATTTTTTTTTTTGGCTTAAAATATTATTTGAAGTATGTAGATTTAGGTAATATAAGTGATTAAGCAATTGCGAATAGTTTTCTAATTGTAATTTGCAATTGCGTAAAAAAGGTTCTGTAGCGCTCAGAGCGATTCTCGGGCGCTCGGTCCATTTTTTCATTTACCAACAAATCAATGGGTTTTTGTTGTTCTAATTTATTGCACAGATGGCACTCTATATGTTTGTAATAGATATTAAGATTTGCCATATTGTTTTTTATTAGTTCAGGTCATTAAATTTGCGTGTTTTTCGCGCACGCATTTTCGTTCGGTATTTGCAAGTTTGTTGTGTTTTTATGTTTTAAAATGAGTAGGAAAAGAATTTATTGTACAAAAAAAGGATCGAGAGACATAAACAGTCGTGCAACAAAATATTCAATAAAAAATCGGAAACCCTTGAACAGATATTGCATGGAACGTGAAGATGAAAGTCTCAGCA
>JABFPM010004440.1:0-12629 GCA_022817325.1 Idris sp. 1 HC-2018 | reverse complement strand
TACCTAAAAAATTAATATAAAATAAGTAAACAATTAAAATTGATTGAACAAAACAAAAATAATTAGTAAATAAACATAATAACTTATGCATTAAAATAAATATTGAAATATTTTTTATGTTTAAATTGAACTGAGGCTATTGAACTATGATAATGATTTTTAACATGAAATATATTTTCTCTAGATTAGAATGTACCCTTAAAAACCTATTCAGTAAGTTTACGTTCAAATTCTAACTAGGTATTTTCATGAAAATAACTATTTAATGATCAGTTCGTCAGTTGTCACTTTGCTATGAATACCTTCTATGTTTTTGTTTATTTTGCGTGTTTAAACTGGTTAAAAAAGACACGAACATTTGATAGTATAATACGAAAGCTGAGAAATAATTCACAGTATGCCTAAAATTTCGAGCGAAATTTGAAAATATTTTACGAAATCAAACGAAAAGCAAGTAGAATGTAAACTGTGTCCAAAAATGTTAAGTCAGTGTGGGAATACAACCAATTTTTTGAACCATTTGCTACTGCACAATATTAAAAAACCTGTAATTGTCAATCAAAAAGAGGTAATATTTTAACTGAATTAATTATAATTTCAAATTAAAAAAATAAATTAAATCTAAAACGTACCAGACTTGCTAAAAGTTTTGTTGATTTTATATTTTCTGTTTGCTAATTAAATCGTTTTTAAACTGAAAATAGAATTTATATTTTTAATCAAAAAGGAAAATATATTTATTATAATTTTATATTTATTTTTTTCAAAATTCAATAAAAAATTCTGAATTAAGTTCCCCTAATGAAGCAAGACAGAAAAAAAAGATCCAGTTCAGCAGAGCTTCAAACTTCTGTATCAAAACAAATAACTTTAGAAGGAGTCTATGAAAGAGCAAAATCATATAATGGTAAAGAATATGTTTCATTTTTCTTCAATCAACCTTGGTTATCTAAATGTACAAAAATATTAATATTTTTTAGATGGAGGATCTCGTCAAATTGCATTAAATGATGCTTTACTATATATGATCATATGCCTTTGCAAACACCAGAAAATGAATATTTTCAACGATTTGCAAGTGTCGCAGTTCCATTATGGAAACCACCAAGTCGTAAAACTATGACAAGAATATGTGACTCCGATTAAAATATCCTTAAGGAACTTCCCTAGGGAAAATTGAGACTGATATTTTTTTAAATAGAACAATGTAAGAAATAAGTCATTGGAAACATAATTCAAAATGTAGCTAAAAGATGTTTATAAAATAATTATTATAATAACATTTGTTTATTTTTCAAGGAACTAAATTTTTTAATTAGAATTCGTACTAAAATATATTTAAAAAAAGTAGAGAATTCTTACTAAAAACAAAAAAAATAATTTAAAAATATTATTATAAAAAATGTCTTAAAATATTTGAAAATAAACTGCCATGTTTATATCCAAATTGCGAACAATTTTTAATTTTATTGCTAACTTTTATTTTATACATATAGATTGGTTGCTTATACATATATAAAATTTAATTCTCAAATTCAAAATTCTCGAATTAAAATCGTCAAAGTGAAAATTGGAATATGTAAAATTATAATTTAATGTTGCATTTTATTATCATTTATGATTATTTTTAATTTATATTAATGTTATAATAAAAAAAAAATTCATCCAGTGCTGAAGATATTGCTCTGAAAAATAGTCTTTTAAAATCGGAATACTATAAAAAATAATCCAATTTTCCTATAAAAAATAAACCAACTCTCTGGCATTCCAATGTTTTCGTGTTGATATTGGACGCGATAGTCTAGCGATTTTCCGAGAAGGTTTCATTTGCGATAATTTTTCATCAATTTCTCCTTCATGATTCTTAAGTGTACAGTTTCTTTCATTTATTGTGAACCAAATAGTTGCAAATTGTCTAGCAATACCAAGTAACATAGCGTGCATATAGTGTGGCACAAATTCAGAGATTATATTAAAATTATTTAACAATAATAATTGTGATGCCTCTTTATCCTTCCACGGTTATATTTGGATACGTTTTTTTCAACTCAACTGCTGTTATTATATTTTAAACTGATTCTTCGTGCGTTCGTTCTTTGGGTAATGGATGCCTTTGAATATAAACTCGACCATGGTCTCTAGTATGTTGCCCTGGATGTACACACCAATTGCATCCGTATTTACCGTTGAATTGTACGAGTCCTTGCATTGGTGCGCGTGCAGTACTATCGACGCAACAACATAATCCAAATAATTTAACATTATGATCGTTTCCGTCAATAATGCATATTACACCGTCTATGGATAATTTGTTCATTTGTTGGATAAATGGTTCTAGAAATACATTCATATCTGGCTTTTTATCTCCAAACCAGATTCCGCAGATAATCGGTGACTGTAGCTTTTTATTTGTTGGAAGTTCATTTATTATCATTTGAATTAACCACATAGACTTCGCCCCTTTTTCAAAAACAACAGCTCTATCCGTATTAAAAGTGTATGTAGCATACTGAGAACGATCGGCTGGGTCAAGTTGTTGCACAAACGTCTTATATAATTGACCATCATAAAATTCTCCAAAAACATCATCATTGGATACTCGATCATTTACGATTCTCCTGTAATGTTGCCAAATTTTGTAATAAATGACGAATTGCAAAAGATGTATCCAAAGTCATAACAAAATTTCTTTGCTAACATCTTTCACATGAATATCATTATTACATGAGGAACAGTTCAAAACTTTGTTTTCGTTTTGTTGATAATATCCAATATATGAACCACATTCATCACATAATGCGTGATAAGTTTCGGCTTTTGCTGGATTAAACAACTTATCGATAAAATTATCGATTGTGTCAAAACTGAGTATGAAAACAAAGAACTGATCATCTTGAACAAATCGACAACAGCGCTTAAGGAAATAGAACGAACAAATGAGTACGTTAATATCATTAATACAATATCGATTTTGCGCATATTTAACGGTTCGTTAATTACTGAGAAATACGATTCGTTATTCAAAAGTTTTTTTAAAAAGGGGAAAGTTTCGTTCTCATCTTTATTTAAAGTATTGCCGTCACATAAGGGAAGCCATTGTTGTAATTCTTCTTCAAATTCCATTTGGAATAACTCATCTTCATTGAGATCCTGATCTTTTGGAAGTTGAACACTATTTAATGGCATGTTATTCTAAAAAATATTATATTAATTATTCATTATATTTATATGTAAACATTTTATTTTCAAGTATATTGAATGGAGAGATTTACCCATTAACGGCCAAACGGACGATTTCTGAAGACTTTTTTGAGTGCTCATATTTTTTATAATAACAGGTCTTAAAAAATTTTAAACATACCATCACTGACGTAAAATTTATCAAACTTTCAGAATATGTTGACAAAATTTTTGAAAATTCTAACCTTAGTTAGAAAAGTTATGATTGGTTTTTTGGAAAAAACAGGATTGTTTAACAAAAAAAAAATTTTAATTCAATATTTTTGTATCGAAATCGGAAACAGGCACCTCCAGGAAGGGAAAATCTTACGTCCATGGACCCTAAGCTATAATGTGTGTATATTAAATTTTCAAAATTCAAGATGGCGGTGTACAATATGGCCGCTCAAAGGTTAAAGGTGATCTCATATCGTTTCTTTTACGAATATATTACTTTATTTTGATATATTTCATTGTCCTTGTGTTTTATAGTGAATTTTTTGCATTTTTCATTTTTTAGGTTATTAAAAATCAAAATGGCGGATCCAAGATGGCGGACTAAAAATGTCGAAATTGGATTTTTTTGGATGAAAATTAAATGTAAAGGGTTTTATAGGTCTCCAATTACGAATTTTTCATCAGACATTTCAAATTCAAGATGGCGGATTAAAAATGGCGGAACAAAAACCCAAAAATCGGTGTTTTTATCAAGATTTCTGGGCTTTTTTGATCGCTAGTCGTCAAATTTGTAAACAGAAATGAAAGTATAGAAAAAATTTTTAACGACAAGCATTTATTATTGAGTTTTATTGAATATCTTGATTTTATATGTTGTATCTGTCATTAATATTATTAAATAACTTATAATTGGTCAGAAATAGGAAAATAATATATAAATAATATCACAATATAATATTAACAATAATTATAATAAGAATATGATAGTTTCTTTACTTTGTAACATGTAATACGTAGCAAGATGAACATACATACACATTACAGTCTTTGCACATTCTCTGTGTTCTCGTGGAACAGTTTTTGAAGTATGAGCAATTTCTTTTTAGATCTACCGTTATATTTTTATGCAAATCTTTGCCATGCATTCTTCCTTTTGACAGATAAAACTCGGCAATTTCCATCCCAATGTCCTTAGTTCCAACCTTCTTCTCATCATGGACCAAGTTTCGGAGAACGGTGGCATTAGCAATCGATGCTTGAATTAATCGGAGGAACATAACCCAAGTCCATTTTTTAGATCTTATACAAGGCATTAAATTGCTGCAGTGGGCATCGTGCAAATCAACTGCACCCATATACTTGTTGTATAGAGTAAAAGCATTGGGAAAAGGTAAATCTACCTTTGCTTTTTCCTTTGCACAGAACCGCTTTACAGTTGTCATTGGTGAAATTCCTGCCGCCGTCGATAATAACGATACTGGTTTTGAATCCATAATGGTGATGTAATTCATGCCGCTATTTTCATCATGCTTCACAGAAAATGTCCCTCTCTCTGCTTTCTTGTCTACTGGATTAACTTCCTTTACCCTATTTACCCTTACTGTACCAGTAGCTCTCAGTCCAACATTCCTCAAGTGAACTAACAAATCTGGACTAGTAAAAAAATTGTCAAAGTAGAGATGATATTCTGCTAATTTCCTTGGAACCACTGATGTAAGCAATTTCTGCACCATTTGCAGGACAACACGGCTTCCTAAAGCACATTTTTGCAATTTTATTTCGGTATTTGCGGAATAAATATTAGAACCCTTACCACAGTAAACGTCACAGTCAAACAAATATCCATTGGCACCGCAGATGGCCCACAGTTTGATACCGAAACGTTCAGGTTTGTTCTTCAAGAATTGCAGTAAAATGGTTCTGCCGTGAAATTTGACCATTATTTCATCTACTGACAACGCTGTGGAGAAGAAACCAAACTGCAAAGCATTTACCCTGAACATTTCAAGAACTTTTCGGATTTTCCACACTCTATCATCAACGTTCTTATCTTCCGGTTTCGACAATTTGATGTTTGCTTTGATATCTCGAAATGTTTTTCGAGACATTGCTGTTGACACGGGTAGACACTCTAACAACTGATTTGTTGACCAGTACTCGTCTTGCGATTTTCTTCGATTAAAAACAGATAGCACTATTATTCCTAAAAATACATCTAATTTGTTTGACGTCAAACAAAAATCATTTTTCCGAGTACTTTCGATGATGTAGTCCTTCATATTCTTCGAGAAAAACAGTTCAAATAATTGAATGGAAGAAAGTTCAGAGAGCATTTTTTTTATACGATCAGGAAGCAAAATTACGTTTTCGGGACATTCATTGTATTGTTGTTCTCCCGATACCCACGAATAATTATAATCTGCTTCCAATTTAGCTTGTTCTGCTTCATAATTTTCTAAGACTTTTCTATAAGAAATATTCGGAAATTCCTGAATCAAATTAGACTCTTCTTCTACGTCAGAATCGGAACCGGAATCTCCAGAATTATCTGATGCTGGAATATATATTGCATCGAAATCTTCATTTTCAGTTTCTTCAATTTCAATGATTTTATGGCAACAAGTTCTTTTGGGTCGCTTTGCTTTTGATGCAGAAGACATGTTCTAATTAGTAAATATAAATATCTACAATTAGGTGACAATATATTGACGATTGCAAATGCTCTAACTGGGACTAACGTAATTTGTCGGTAACGCTGAAAAAATACACACATTATTAATATTTCTTTTATATTTTTTATTCAAATTATCGCACTCTAAATAATATCCAGTAATCAAAAATAAAATCCACTTGTAAAAAATTGAAAATACAGCTAATAGATGTCGAGCTAGAGGAAAAAATTCTAGATTTAGAAACTTAAAATTTATTCAGATTAACCAGTAAATACGTACCAATATCTTCTCAACAATTTTTTGCAATTAATATTTTTTAGGATCTATTAATTTTTTTTAATAACTTAATTTGCAATTTTTAAAAGTTTACTATTACAAAAAATAACCTGTTGCAAAAACAGAACGTAGTACATATATTTCTTTTCCACACAGATGGAACCTATTTTTATATAGACAAGAGAATTATTTAGAATGTGCAATTTTTTGATAATATATGTTGTGATATTTACTTGTTGTGGTATTTTATCAGCAATCAATCACGATAACAAAAAAAAATGAAAACTCATTGTTGACAACTGTGCACGGAAAAAAATGTTTTGCTGGCACAGCAAAATACTTCGATGGCACAGCAATGTGCTGTTGTTATGAAACTTTTAAAAAGACAGACAATGCAAACGTTCCACCGTAAACAAGGACGCAGCAACAACAGGCGGCGCTGTAGATGTTATGACTCTGTCTTTATTTATCTGGCAATATTAAAATTGTCTGTCTTTCAAAAGTTTCATTGTAGCGAAAATTATTTTCTCTGTGTGAACCGTTTACAAAAAATGACACCCGTTTGACTTATCATTGTATTTGCATTGAAAAACTGCTAGATGTCGAAACTCTCTTATTTTCAGAAATGTTATCAGCTCGAAGCAATGGAGATATTATTTTTTAGTGTTAAAAAAATCAGGAGAAAATATATATGCAGCTGTTTTGCAGAGATTTATGTATGAAATTTCAACTAATACAACGTAAATTTTATCTTTCGACAAGAAAAAATTCATTTATAATACCTCACACACTAATGTTAAAAGTATTATCAAGATACAAAGAGGCTAAACATTGAAAGGAGCAGATGTGTTAAACCGAATGAAAATGTGAGTATCATTTAATGATATGAGAGAAATTCTGAATTTTTTCATTTATTTTATATAAAAAAAATAAAGTTCTAGAATATTTAAAAAGTGATATTTTACAAAACAAAGAGAATATTTTCGATTTTAAAAAAAATGCAATTTTTTTCAATCTATAACATTTGTTCTAAAACAGCTTGGTGCAGACAATTTTGTGCAATTTTGTATCATATCAATCAAACTTTTGCTAATTTTCAAGTCAATCAGTGCAGTAGAATCGTTTTTTGATACTTGAAACCGTTTTATGAATATTTTTTAAATTTACGTAGTCGATAACAAATTTTTTTTAAATAAACTCTAGAAAATTTTATTTTTTTTTTTGTGAAAAATAAACTGAAACTTTCCTAATAGCAATTTTCACTGAAAAGTGAATAAATGTCAAGCGAAATGCTTGCATTTATTATATATATGAAATGTACAGAATTCATTTAAATTTAATTTATTTAATTGAATTAATTCAAACAAATTTTCATAAAAATAAAAATAAAATTTCACTGAAAAGTGAATAAATGTCAAGCGAAATGCTTGCACTTATATGTATGAAACGTACATATATAATATTAATTCAAAGTTCACTGAAAAGTGAACTAAAGTCAAGCGAAATGCTTGCACGAATATGTATTAAATTTACATATTTTTTAAATTTTTATAAACTGAAATAGTTTATAAAATTGGAAAAATAAAACTAAATAAAGTCAAGTGAAATGCTTGCACTAATATGTATGAAATTTACATATTTTTAAAATTTTTATAAACTGAAATAGTTTATAAAATTTTAAAAATAAAAATTAAAAAGTCAAGTGAAATGCTTGCACTTATATGTATGAAACATACATAATTTATTTTAATATATATAAACTGAAATAGTTTGTAAAATTTAAAAAATAAAAATAAATAAAGTCAAGCAAAATGCTTGCACGAATATGTATTAAATTTACATATTTTTTAAATTTTTATAAACTGAAATAATTTGTAAAATTTAAAAAATAATAATAAATAAAGTCAAGCAAAATGCTTGCACGAATATGTATGAAATATACATATATTATTTAAATTAATTTTTTTTACTGAAATAGTTTTATTTTGTTTTCAGCCAAATGTATTTTTTAAATGAAAATCTCACAAAAATGCCCCATATAAAAGACGTGTTAGAAATATTTAACTTTAAAATTTTAATGTAAAAAAGAAGTTATTAAAAAAACTTAAACAAAGTGAATTATTGATAAAAAAGTATAGTTAAATCTAATCAATAATCATATTTTGAAATCAATTAAAAATTTCTATTATCAAATGAAATTATAAAATTAAACACTTTTATGTAACTATTACAATGAATAATTTTTATTATATATAAATATATAAAATAGATTAGTAAAACTCTCTTACTTTCTTGTAAAATGATGATCGTAATCAGTCAACAAACATTTCAGCAAGTTTCAAATGAGCATGTATTAATGGTATTACAGCAAACGTTTTAGCTTTATGAGGAACTGGTATACGAAAATACTTTTCAGTTATATTTTCTACTGGCCAACTGTACAGTCTAGCTGATAAAACTGTTGCTTCAAAAATTCCAAGTAACGACGATTTGCACGGTGTAGTATACAAATCTGTAAGATTGACATATTTCCTGCCTATTACATGTACAGTTTTGTCCTTATGAGTGGCAAAGTTTTCTATAACAATAATGTCAAAATCCACTTTACAGCAGTTATCTGGAGGTGCAGACGTATAGGTGATTCCATTATAAATAATTGTTGAATATTGAGGATTACCACACAAAGTTGTCAGAGGTCCACAATAGTGTTCTTGTTTCTTTATCATATACTCCTCTTTGGTCGTTGAACAAGCAAGATCGATGTTAATTAAATTCTCCATGATGCGATTATGAATTTGTTCTAGTGGTTGTGCTGGTTTATGAATATCTGCTTTCAAGTGTCTAATGTGATTTTCGAATTAAAAAGCACTAAATCCATCGACGCTACATTTAAGACGAAGAACATCGTCAGCAAGATGCTGTAACCCATGAACATTAGGTGAAACGAACTGCTTGCCAAACATATCAATAAAAGAATTAATAAAATAAAACAATAACTTTTTTGCTTACTTGGCGTCTTCGTCTGATTCGTACGAACATAATAAACGTATAGCAACATGAAGAGTTGTAAATAACTTCAAAATTTCTTCATTTAGATTTCTGGGAGCTTGTAATGCAGTTATGCCAGTATATAATAAAAACAACCTAAATTCTGTTGCTTTCCACCTATTCATTCGAGACAAACTTGTAGGTTTTCTTCGAAATTCGCATGGTGTAAATTTTGCAATATTTTCTAGGTAACTAGAAATAGTAGCTTTCTGAAGAGGAAGTATAAACCTTCTCCGACTTGAAGTCCACAGAGACAGTAATTTGCATACAATACCTAAGCAAACTAAGTGCATGTAGTCAAAAGGTAAATGTTTGATGAAATTAAAGTTGTTTATATCAAGCAATGCAGATTTTCCTTGCACAAAATTATCTTAAACAGTTTTACCTTTACCAGAAATATCTTTACTAGTTTCTTCTTTACTCGAATCAACTTTACTCACATCATTTTCACTTGCATCATCTTCATTTACGTCGCCTTCACTCACATTGTTTTCACTTGTATCATCTTTATTAGAATCATCTTCCTCGGAATTGTCACTATCAAACTTTTTCATTTTGAACTGAATTTCTGCATTAGTTCGGGGTGTACAATTTAATTCGGCAAAGCACATTCTTGCGTTAACTTTCTTTCCGATTACATGACATTTGGGACAACTACAGCTACCTGTGTGCCATTGGGTATTACTTACGAAGGATTATCCTGGAATATCACATATTATGGCCATTAATTCAGTAGATATTTGCTTATCATTGACAACGACTCCTTTAGATGTTACATTATTAATATCTTCTACAAACTTTTCAAGGTACTCGTTTGCAGACGATGGTTTTTTGGAACCAAAATAGCATCCAACCGTGAATACTTTTTGAGTAGGATGTATGGATCCTAATATAGGCCACAATTCTTTACATGTTGATTTCTGTCCATATGCTGCACCGTCGATTCCTATTTTTATTTTCAAATGGTCTCCATGCTCATTGTTTTGTAATATCGATTTTATTCCACTTTCTAAACTTAAATGTATATACTTTCCATTTACTACTGAAAACACTGTAGCTTTCATAGGCGTTTGTACAAGAGTTTTACCACATCTAGGTAATTTCAGCCAAGGGAAAGTAAGAATCAAAAGTTGCAATAATGCTGTTAAACAATTAAGTTTTACTTTATACTTTAGGTACCAAGAAATCAATCGTCTTTTCAAATTCTTCTCAGGCTTGTCATCATCACTTTTATTATTTATTAAGATCTCGTCACTGTTGGTAGTTTTCAACTGCAAATGATGCTCATTATCAATATTTGTGATTGTACTCTCACGAGGCTGGTGAAAATCTTTATTGCTAAGGTTTGTTTCAACTCCTGCAGTGTGCATGTCAAATTGATTTGATGCAAGTTTTTCTGGATTGTTAGATTTTAATACCGAGGTAACTGGGCGTACAGCATCAACTTTTGATTTTTCTCCTAAAGTTTGATTCTGATCATGTGATGTGTCTTCACTAACATTTGTTTTTGATACTGTTTCACTTTTTTGCGATGAATGTTTATGTCTAACAGTGGAAGATATTTCAACATTATCAGGAGATAATAAGTTTTTCAAAAATAATTTGTTTGTGCTTCTGTCTGCGTATTTTACACAATGCAACAGTTGTTTATGATGATTTTGTTTTGAATGTCTCAAGTGCCTCTCAGAAATGTCACTTAATTTCTTTTTTTCCACATTTTCAAGTCGTCTGCAAAAAATAAAAAAATGTATTATAAATCTCTCAATACATGTTTATTTTTTATAAATTTGAATAAGGTTTTTTTATTAATAACAATTTAATACCTTGCAATTGTTATAGCTAAAGCTGTTGTATAGTACGAAAAATTGTTTCCGGTGAAATCGTCGAAATTTCAGTATGAAATAAAGTACAAAATATATTAGTTTGCATATAAATAAAGTTTTAAAAAATATCATTTCAGTACTTTTATTCAAAGTTTTAATTTTTTATGTTTTTATAAAATAAAGATGTTTATTTAACTCAATACGAAATTGAAACGATTGATTATCCAAATACTTCTATTGATTTTTCAAGTAAAATTAAAGACGTTGAATAATATTTTAATACCTTCTTATTAATGTATTAATATTAATATATTATATTACATTATTTAAAAGTAGAAATATCATAATTTTTTAAATTTGATAATGAATATGGATTATGGTTACTACAAAAATTATACAATCTGTGTATATGAAAATTCCAGTTAAATTGTAAATTAATTAATGTTTAGAAGGATTTGTTTATAAAAATTATAAGTATTAATAAGAAAATTAATAAATTAAAAATTTAAGAATTAAATTAAATAATAATTTTTGAAATGTTTAATATTCACAAATTCTGCATTTTTTTGGGGTAAACAAACTAGTTTATGAGCTCCGATCGCTGGATTTTTAAATACCGAAAATGAAATAGGTAATAATTCAAATGTAAACAGATCTGAACGATGGCAACGCCGCCTTGTAGAATTCAATCACTTTGATGCCCACTAAATTATTATGGCCAGCATATGACGTTGCATTTTGATGCAAGACTGGGCTGATTTTGATGCAACTTTGTTATTAATTTTCTCGGTTTATACGTGGTCAAATGTCTTTTTAATAGTATCAATCGAAAGAGCAACATTTCTTTTTCAAATAATAATAAATTTGCAAAACTCTTGAGTTGTAAGGGTTGGGTGGCTTTCTACCTTAAAGTTTTTTAAAACAAAGAATAAATAATTGAAGTCTTATTAAATAACTGCCAATATTAAAACTGTCTCAGTTTATAAAATATATCTTTTATATACATAAAGATAAAGTTGATTAAAAACTTATTTTTCAAGAGAAATGGTTTATGTTTCTATTGATTAAAAATATTTTTTTTTTATGAAAACTTGGTATAAATAAGGTTTGAAAGCGGAAATTTTTACCATGTCTGAGCTCAACAAATTAGTTAAACAGTATTATGAAGAGTTCAGAAATCTGTCGAGTCGAGCTGAATGCATTTTACAAAAATACAGATCCTGAAGTTAGTCTAAGTAGAGCACCAAGACTATCGAGTCTAAAACTCGATAATATCAAGTTTTGAGAATAGTCGATCTGACAGTTTACAGTGGTACGTGCTTTGATGTTTATATGAGAATTGAAACACTTTAGTTTTATTTTATTTGAAACGAGAAAATTAAAATAACTTCAACAAAATGTCTTATATGCTACCGCATCTTCATAATGGTTGGCAAGTTGACCAAGCAATTTTATCTGAAGAGGACAGAGTTGTGGTGAGTCAAATATAACCTACAAATCATATATTTTGTAAATAATAAAGTTAACGAAATGCTTATATTTAAAGTAAATAAAAATCTGAAATATGCAGCGTTATAATTTATTCTAATAAAATAACTAAAAAAACATTCGTTGAAGTATATTATTTTTATAG
>JABFPM010004439.1:0-12631 GCA_022817325.1 Idris sp. 1 HC-2018 | reverse complement strand
ACTGCATCTTGAATTTCTCAAGACCACGATAAACATGGGCTGCCGACATATATTTCCATGGCGCCGGGCGTTATTCTTTCCGCACCGTTGCAATTTGAAAAAAATATAAGAAACACAAAAAAAGAGAGGAAGTTTGCGCGCACGCCGACAAAACAATACTTTTGGTCGCAAAAATAAAGTGCCTGTGAAACAAATTTTGGATGCAGCGTATTGCAAATAAATCTTTGGTCATCTTTTGCAAAGAAAAAAGAAAGAAAAACGTAGTACATTCTTACAATATAGAAACGTATCTTGAGTGATATCAAATATAGAAATGTCACTGATATGTTTATTTGCTGTTCATTTTTCATAATAAAAATATGTTTATTTGTTCTGCGGCGAGGGTCATCTTTAAATCGCGATTCATTTTCTATCAGACTCGTTTTCTCGTTCAGTTTCAGCAGGGTATGTATATGGTTGTTTGCTTTTAATTTTGGTAAAAACAGTTTACGTAGCGTGGCTAGTTTGCAAAGACGATATATAAGATGAGGGATTCTGGTAGACAGCATTTTATTTAGATACAAAAAAAATAATAATAAAACTCTAGAAGAAAAGATGAAATCAAACAAGCGAATTATGTATTGTGTCTTTTTTGACAATTTTATTTTGAAATACATTAATACGTGGGGTTTGAATTTTGAAAAGTTCGAGAAAGTTTATAAAGTTAATTAGAATAAGAGCGCAGGCGACTGTTTATCGAACATGCCGATAAACGAAATTGTTTTGCGATAAAAGTTAACGAATTAGAGAATTATTTATTAGTTGCGAAAATATAACAATAACTTGTTGTATTACTTATCATTGGAAACGTGCTTTCGCACAAGTTGCCAGCAGTTATTATTATTATATTTTGTGCTACAAAACTTAATACTGGATAAATAGAAATTGATATTCAGATGGTGTTTTACATAAATATAAAAATTTAATTAACAAACTCTATTTATCTTGCAATTGAAAAGTTGCGTTAAGAACAGAAATACGTGCTTCAGAATAAAAATAGAAGTTTCAAATTTTTTAACGTCATTCAAGGATAATCGACCGAAAAATGAACCTGTCTGAAACCTTTTTTAGTCGTCGTCGGTCTTGGTTTTCTGACCTAATGAACACAGAAGAAAATTCACTGCAGTTATCGTGACCAATTTTTCAGTTTTTTCTTTAAGGCTTAATCATTCGTATAATTAATTCAAATTTTATAAAACAGGGTATATCTATAATGTACAGATAAATTTCATTAAAATTTAAAACTGCATACATTTTGAAAACAAATCAATTTTCTTTTCATTAAGAATCATCATTTATATTTAATAACTGAATAAAATTTAATACAATTTCTTCACCAAAACTAAGAAAAAAATAATTTTGATTTAAGGTGATGCCGAAATCATTGAAGAGCAAAAAAGATAGACAGAAGGAAACCAAGATATGAGAGAATGAGACAAACCTATTTTGACTTCGGCATCACCTTAAAACGAAAACACTTGACAAAAATCATAGAAGCAGAGTTGTACAAAATTTGTAGTCACGTCAGCTAGCAACTTGTATATAATCGAAGTTCTTATGTTTAATATACTTTTTTTTCTTATCGGTTATAATTTTTAAATTGACAACTTTGTGACAATCACCTTCATAAATAAATTTTCATCAAAGACAAGTACAAAAAATTTAATTATATCAGTTGTCTCTGCATCCACTTTGTATTAAACTACAATGTGATTCTATTGGATCTCAAATAAAAAACCTATGACTATACCTATGTATAAATGCATTTAGTAATCTTGCAGTCGGAAAAAAACTTGCAATTGTCTTTTGAATAAGTGATTTTTAACGTTTTTGCAAAAAATTAGGTTATTCACAATATTGTCCAATATTTTTCAAAATAAATTTTTATTGATATCAATTTCAATAAATACGAAGTATATGAAAAGAAATATTTTTTGTACATATTAACTTCCAAATAAAGTTTAAAAATACATATGGTTTTGTTGAGAAGCACGACACATTCCTTTTTTTAGGAAAAATGATGCATATGCAGCACATTTTAGTACAAATAAATTTTGCGTACGCTATAAAGTGGATTTTTTATACCTACACAATGTTTCATTATTTTTGTTCAGATCTCAAGTAAATGTTTAAATATTGTCTGACAAAATAACCGAATAGAATTATTACAAATTAAATTTTATAAATTCCCAGCAAAAACGAATGTTTCATTTTGAGACATTACATTAAATGGTAAAAATGTCTTGCAACGATACTCTTGTTTTCACAGTGAATGCATCCATTCTCCGGAACAAAGAAGATGACTGCCATTTTTAAAATTTTCGCGTTTTATATATATTTTTGTACAACTTGATACATGATTTTATAAATAATAATAAAAAAAATACATGAGTTTTAATATACCTCGAGGGTAATGGAAGAAGCATTTTTTATATAAACGAAATAGTATACTTGAAATAACTTTTGTAAAAGTAAACTGTAAATATAAGTAAAATAATGTTATCAAAGTTGAATACGTAATTTTACAAAGCTGAAGTAAAATTACTTCACAAAATGTGATCTATTGTCAAATGTAAGTATATTAAATATTTATTTACAATATTAAGTTTGCATTTGGTTGGTATTGTTATCAAAACAGTTTTTAATTCAATAAAAAATTATTGTATTTTTAACAAAATAACGTAATAAATTTAACATAAATGAATAATTTAAGATGAATAAGTTAATAATTAAGTTTCAAAATTAATGAAATTTTGCATTGTAAAAATATGTTATAATAATTAATTAGACAATTTTTGTTACTATTAACAAAATTAGATAAAGTTTAATCAAAATTATTCAAACTATTATAAATGATAATTTGCTTATAACTTTGAGAATGACATTACTTCGTGAAATATATTATGTAACAAATGAAATTACAATTTCAAAACAAAAAAATTAATCTCTTTTTCGAAATACTTTCTACAAAAATATTAAAAAATAATGACTGATAATTTCTTTATAAGATTCATTGATCTAAATGAATATGAGCAATTCTACAAATATTTTTCTTTTAGCCGTAAAAAATGGAAAAATTCCTGTCTGAGGAAACACCTTTGTGATTATTTTTCTGGTTTTTGGACCTCTTAAATACTCAAAATATAGTGGTGCCCTTAAATATTATACAAAATCAATTTTATATACAATTTCAAAAAAATCGAAAGTTTTGGAACTCAAGACACGCCTTCAAAATTATGTATTCCTTGTTCCTGGCTTCTCAAATGAATATTAAAAAAAATTTGAGTCCAATGAAAATTTAAAGGGTGATACCTCTAAAATGGCTAATTATTATAAATAAAAATACTGCTAAAAAGAGATTATACTAATTGTATAATCTTGAAGTTCCAAAGCTTTCGATTTTTTTGAAATTGTATATGAAATAGCTTTTTTATAATATTTAAGGGATGTCACCCTTAAAATTTTTCAGGGCAACACTATTTTTTGCATATTTTAGAAGCCCAAAAACCAGAAAAAAATATTCCCAAAAATGTCTCCTCAGCCAGAAATGTTTCCATTTTTTTACGGTTAAAAGAAAAATATCTGTAGAATTGTTCATATAATGTCTTCTAAACATTAATTAAAAAACTGTCATCATTTATTTTGATTTGATAAAAAAAAGAAAACGTCTCTTTAAATGTCATGCAAACTTTTAACATGTTTCAAGTGATCTGATAGTGATAATTAAGAAAATTTAATCATAATTAATCGTAAAATTAAGTCATATCAGTTTTCCTACAATAAACCAGCTATATCAAATGTGTCACGCACATTTTTCCCCTTTTATTTTTAGACTTTGTGCAGCAATCTTAATCTTTGTCAATGACACCGAAACACGTTTTTTTTAGCTAATCTTAATGAACCAACGCTATTGTCTAATTTGTGGTGAATGATCATGTCACGTTATTTTTTCATTAACAATGTAGACTTAGTAAATACATTCAATACTCAAGCATTCTTTGAAGTTTTCGTATTAGCAGAACTCGCACAAAAGTTTGCATCGATCGGTGATTTTAAAACGCCGTTAAATCGCATTTTTTTTCAACTCTACCTTTTTCAAAAAAAAAAAAAAAATTTAATCAAATTTACAATGCAAATGTTTTTCCATAGACTTTTGCTTTGTAAACTATACTGTAAAAATTTTAGGAATTTCAATTCGAGACATTTTGCGGCTTTGAATTTCATTCGAAATTAGTTTGTTAATTTGAAAGATTGCAGAAATAAAATTCTATTGTGAAAAAAAAAATTTAAACAGTTTTCTATTTTTTTTTATTTGCCTGAATATTCACACAATTTTGAATCAATATGAGTATATCACACGTAGTAGAACTCATTTGTCAAATTTTTGTTCAATTTAAGTTTTACATTCTCTTAAGGTAAATAATTTTTTTTAACTACTAAAAGAAAAAAAACTTTTTTCAGTAAGTAATTTGTAAAAACCACGAATTTGTGATCTCATTAGTAATTATAATTTTGCTTTCAATGTCACTCTTGAAATGACCTATTTTGAGGTGACAAACAAATTTTGCATACACTTTCATTAAAAATATTAAGATTTCCGCAATTTGATTATTGAATCAATATTCAGAAGTAGTGTGTCAATTGTAATATCGCTTTCGAAAATAGAAATCACGTGTGACGATAAGGCAAAGGTATAGGCAAAAACATCAACTGTACCTGAATTGATACTTTCTGTCACGTGACAATTTCCGAACCGGTTTCACAAATGGTGCCAACAGGTCGCCGAATGTTCTGCTTGACGGTTCGATGATACAAACTATGGTCGCACAAAAAAGAACTAGCAAGAATTTTATTGGTTTAACGTGACAGGACGCGAAACCGAGGACTGATAAACACCGGTCAAATGAATTCCCGACATCTGAACCAGACCGCATCCAACGTGCTAGTGAGGCGCGAGCAAACGTTGCGAGCCTCGAGGAAGCGTGGTCGCTGCTCCGCGTGGGGATATCCCCAGCATGCCGTCAAGATTCGAACTTGCTGTCGGTCGATTTCGCTCGAGACGAACGAACAAATAGTTATGCACAAAATATGTGACAATTTCCGTTTCATTTAATTTTTGATTATGCACGTTTTTTTCTTAATTTTTTTCTTAACTTAAAATTTAATTTCGTTTTTTTCTTTAAAATTAGGAAAGAAAATCGCAAATAAGTGTGTGAGCAAACTTTTTTTCATTCGGTATAGGATTCAATTTGTATTAGGAAAAAAGGCAATAAGGTTTTTTATTTGTTAAGAAAAACTCATTTCCTTGAGCTGTAAAAAACTGCTAATGAGAATGCATGTATTTGTTGAGTTGAGATAAAAAACTTGTTAATGGATGTTTAGTGTATAACATTTGAGTGATAATAAATTTTATTCTAGAAGTGTCGACGAAAAAAAAAATGAAAAAAAAATTGAAACAATTTAATGAGTACATTATTGACGGTGATTTTAATTTAACAGTCAATGTATCTTTTTTTAATTATCAAACGTACAAATTGTGTATATTTTTGCTACAACTCAATACTATATCAAGTTCAAATTTCACTGAGATATATATATATATTTATTTAACAATGTATATTGCTGTATAGATTTACTTAAATACTTTGATTTTATACCTTTTTCAGTATTAAATAAATTTAAATTAAAAATCTTTCATGTCAAATGCTCGCAAATATGTCTGGGAAGAAAACTAAATAATTATTTGCGTTCTAAACATATTAGAATAATGCAACTTTTTATACAAATAAAAAATAAAAAATAATGAAAACAAATTTCAAAAGAAAAAAATGTTTGTAGATTACAGAAAATGCACTATAATAGGCATATCAAAATTGTTAGCTACTGCTACATATTTTCTTTCTTGCACATTACAATGACATTTTTTTTATTTTAGACAGGAAGTTTATTTTGATAAAGTTGCGAGCTTGGTTTGAGAAAGCCTTACAAAATTTAGAAGATTAAAATTGCAAATATTAAATAAATAAAAAATAATTACATTGTAGGTTAGGGAGAGATAAATATTACCTATATTACGAAAAAAAATATTTTACATAATTTTGAATGGTATAGATGAATTAAATGAATTTTTAAAAACTGTTTCAAGAGTATTTTTGGTACATCTGCACGTGCAACAGTGTAGAAGATAAATATTACAATATTTTTTATTGATAATACAATATTTGCAGAAAATAATCTAATTTTTACAGTTTAAAATTTGCAAAATGAGTTGAATTATTATTTTTTATTTATAATATACTTGAAGTGCTGTTATTATATTTAAATCTAAATTTGCTGTCAACAGAAAATATTAAAAGTTTTATAACAGGTCCTCTCTTACAGTTAAAGTGTTTCAATAATTCGACTAATGAAATGGTTGTTATTATTTTTAATCGCATACTCTATAAATCCCAATAAGTGCATTTTCCGTTATTGAGATTTACAGAGTATAAACAAACTGATAATTTTAGTTTAATTAAGATCTGCTTTGTTACATTTGCATTTAAACATGAAAATAACAACGAGAATCGTTATTTAAATAAAAACAAAAATAAAAACACCAATAAAAGCTGTTCATATTAACAAAATTTGAAAATGAATTTTTTTTATGTATCAATATTTTATTTTTTTACTTTCTATTTATAAAATTTAATTAAACGTCATAGCTATTAATATGATTTTTGGTTTTCAATGTGATAAAATCATTACTCACAAAATGACAGCAAAAACAAGCCAATATTTCAACAAATTGAAATTATTGGCATATTTATGATGCTAGAAACTAGAAACTATACTCGAAATATCCTATGTGAACAAAAGTTTTATTGCAGCTTTAGGTATTGCAAATAGGGCCTATAAATGCATGTTCTAATAGATATCGCTATAATGTCCATATTTATAGACGGATATATCTTTTAAAAATTTGAATTGAAATCGTTTAAAGTAACGACAATTAGAACTGGATTAAGCGAAGATAATAAAAGTTAGATAAAAGCAAAGATAGAAAAGTTAGAATGGTTTTAGATACTTGCAGAATAATAGATAGTATTACTTAAGTATCAAAATACATTAATTGATAAAAATATTTACTAAATGTATAATTTTAAAAAAATAAACCATCCAATTATACTATTAATATGTATGAAAATTTTGCAAATAGATAAACTGCATATAAAAAATTTATAAGTATGAAGTATGGGACATTTATAGTTAGATTTAATTTTATGGATATTATTTCTAGTTTTATGAATAAAAAAATTTAAATTAAAAGAAAACAACAGAAATTATAAAAATTGAAGGAAAAAACATGGCTTACAAGATTCAAATATTTATATCTACAGAAAATAAAGAAGAAAATCTGAAAGAGAAAAATATGAGAAATAAGCTTGAAATATTTTAAGGCGAAAAATTCTCAAGATCTGTCTATTTCTTAAGGAGCTGCATATTCTTTGGCAAGATATTGTAACGATGTAGATTTATTCTCCTTATATTTTTTTCTTAATTTTTCATTTTAAGATTGAGATATATTTAAAGAAATAAGATCAAGTGATTTGCTTGAGAGGAAAAGAAAGAAATTGCATTATAATGTATTACTACTATTGAAAAGGTTGAAATACAAATATGACATGTACTTAGGCATTACTGAGATATTAAAATCCATCACAATGTTCTGATTCCATTTATTCAGCTGTATACAACTTAAGCAGATATAAAATTCAGATATCACTATTGAATGTCATAATTTTTGTTGAATGTAAGACAACACTTATATTTTAAATTCTAAAATATAACTTTAGTTCAATTACAGATAATTAAATACATTTAAAATTAACACATTTTATAGTCCCCTGCATCCGTTACATAATTGAGTTTGTTTATGTTAATTAATTTTTACATAAACAATTATATTTTAAAAATATTAAATATTTATGCAAAATAATTCAGTTTATTATAATAAATGGTTTAGATTAGACTTATAAAATAACATAAGAGGAGATCCTTACTACAAATTCGATAACTCACTTCAAGTAAGGTAATAATAAAGTAAGGTTGTACTTTGTTTTTATACCTTTATTTTTATACAAACATAATTATGCTGCTTTGTGAATAATTTAATCTACTTATAAACCATGGCATTTAATTATTTTTTAACGATATTTAATGGTAAAACAATTTAATATGAACAACTTGATATAAATAAACGTCAGGATCTAAATGTGGAAACAGGTGCATATATAGTACGGTGTAAATATAATATACAAGTTAAAAAAATAATTCTGTAAATAGTTTTTATCAAATTATTCATTGAATTTATGTATTTTAAACTATGTGAGAGATTTATTTTTATATCAATTTTTGCATATAAATAATTTAAAATTATATCTACTGAGTTTGCAATTTCTTGTAATTTTAGCTAACAAAATGTATGCAGTTTTAACGTTGCACCTCGATAAATATTAACAAAACAGGTATATTAGAGTGAAAAACAATCATAAAAAATATATTATTGAAGAAATTTAAAAAACATATGTAGGAAATGCTAAAGTTAGTAATGTTAAAATGTTATATTTCATAATAATGTGAAAATTTTAAACATTTGTAAGATATGTCTATATATTTTTATTACAATTAAATTAACACTAAAAGTACTAAAGAACAAATTTGTCTCTTGTTGCAATTGAAATTTTAATAAAAGTTATAATTGTCAACAGATTTACTTGAAATTTTATGACAATTATTTTTGTGAGGACTTTTTAATGTCTGCGAATTTTCAAGTAAAAACTTTACTTTTCCTTGCACGCACTGGAGAAATGGTTTTTTTCACTGTTTACGTTGAAGAAAAGGAAAAGTAACATTTAACCCTAAAAGTGTCAACTTTTTTCACCGAAAAACAGAGGAAGAAAAAGCCAATTCTCCAGCCCTTGTAAGGAAAAGTATAGTACTCAACTTTTGAGAGAAGTTGGCGATCATACGCGAGTATGTGACTAAACTTCTCTCACATGTCAAGTAAAATACCATATTTCTAATACTGTTTACCCAGAAGTAGGGGAGAGTGAGGTGAAGTGACATGGCTAAGGGGAAATGTGTATTGTAGCCACAGTTTGCTTAAAATCATTATTATTTTTGATTTTTTCGGATAATAGGACTACCAGTTAAAAATTTATTATTTGATTCATAGCTGAATTTTACGATTAAATGTAGACATACACCTAATTTGTTAAGAATGCCGAGATTATAAGTTTTTTGAAAAGGAAGGATAAAGCGACATGCCTAAATGAAGTATTGAAAAATAGACCAATATTGATAAAATGTTATTCTTAATTTATTATTACAGCATTAATTAAAATTCTTTATTTTCAGATAATTTGCATTGTTCATAAGTTCACTCCTTCTATTTGTTACATTAGATCCATTTTTTTCAAATAGAAATATAATTCTTATAATTGAAATAAATTTTTCACGAAAGCCTGACTACATCAGGATATATTTACATGATATTTTAACCATGTCACTTTTCCCCGTTCTGACAATGTTTTTACAAAATTAATGTAAAAATGTATATCGTTAGCACATTATGATTATTATTATTGATTTCTCATTGTCAGATCATAGTTACGTAAGCACGAAACCGTTTCCGAAAAAGATATAAGTTTTTATATCTTTACTTAATTGTTTGTATATCCTTACTTAATTAAAAAAAATTATAAATTACTTGGTTTCTTTATGCACAACAGTTATACATATAAATTTGACTAATATCAAGTTTATAAGTAGTCAAAATCCGTACCATATCACTTTACCCTACCATATCACTTTGAACGACTTTTCTCTACGAAGAGTCTAATTTGTCGCCATTAAGTTCGATCATTAAATAAATTATTATAAAATTACTTTAAATAATTTTTTCATTATATGATCAGGGAGGTTAGCATGGATCGTTAAAAGTTCAAATTTATAAGTTAATATTAAGCTGCTAACGATAGGTTAGTAATAAAAATTACGATAAAGGTAAGAGATCAACATTGTGATAAAGGTTATCGGTAACAATTAACCCCAAGTTGTCATTTACCGCTAACCGCGTAGTGTTACTTTTAAAAAAATTTTAATTTTTAGCGATTGGTGCTAACCCCCGGAAAATGTTACCAGAATATAAAATAATTAAATAAATAAATACTATTTAAAATAAAATAAAAACTTAAAAGCAAAAGAACATGAAGTACAATTTTTATTTCGATTTTTTGTCGTAATATTAAACATAAAATCACAAAAATTGCAAGTGTTTATACATATAAAATGAAACAGTTTGAGAGTGTGAACCCTGGAGTGACACAACACAAAACATTACTATTCAGGTGAAACGAAACATATTAAGTACCATATGCAATATCTTCATTATGATTGAAAATTCGAGTCGTAATTTTATAAGTGATTTAATACAGAAAAATGTTTTTGCAACATTAAAAAAACTTAAAACCTTTCATATCATGCTCAAATTACAGATCGGATTATTATAATATTCTTTTATATTTGCGAAAGCACAATACGTTTTGACCGTTTTCATGAAAACAATAAATTCTATTACTTTTAATTAAATATCAAAGCTGTCATTTGCATAATACAGAAATTATTAAACATAGAAAGCTGCTTTAATTTTGCTTATTTAGTATAAACTAATATTCTCATAACAAAAGAATTGTAAAATATAACTTTTAATTTGATAATGAAAATACTTTAAAAATTCAAACCTGATCAATTATTAAGAAAATTCGGTAATTGTGAAACTGCATTACTTACACAAACCATTAAATCAAGAAAAAACAGTATATTTATATTTAAAAAGTTTATAAAACTCAGATAAAGTAGTACGAAAATGTATTTTAATGTATAATTTTAACTGAATATTGATTCTGTTGTGTTTTCCAATAAATTACTTAAAACCATATTTGTTAATGTAAATTAAATAATGTTTTTTATATGTGCTTTTCAGCATCCACATGTGTCACCAAATAAAAACATTTTATTCAGTAAATAATTTGTATTTTAAGGTATACATTTATTGTTTTCTTTAAATGAGAAAATTTTTTAACTGATATGACAATGTTATTGGAATGGTTCCTCCTTTTTTATGCTTATAAATGTGATATCGAATTAAAATTTTACTTTATTCATTATATTAGTACATACTTAAAATATACATTAAATATAATCTAAAATGTTTAACATTGTTAAATATAAAAACAACAATAATATATAATGATGTGACCAATTTTTTATGTGAATAAATTATTCAAAGTTAATAATATGTTTTTCGATCGACTTACGAAGTTCAAGAACTGGAACTTTTAAATTAAGCGAAGAACTTTTTTCTTCACACCAAAGAAACTTCTCTGCTAGTTCTCTTTCTTTAAACGTACACAAAAATTGTTGCGTACTTAAATACTAAAATTAAAAGGGTTTCTTGTCAATTAATTGTTACTGTCAGTTTTATTACCAATTTTTATTAAATTAAAAGAAAATTATATTATGTTAAAAAAAAGTTATTACTTAAAGAAAACAAAATTTTTGTGTGACAATTTCTTCTGCATTCTACTTTGTATTATTGAGATTAAATTGCAACAATTAACATTTTAAAAGAACAGTTTAAATTTCTCACTTAATTTAAACACTAATTCTAAATAATAGTATTACATTAAAGCTTTCTAAGAAAATTCCGTTCATGCCATTGAAGATTTGTCTGGAAAATTTAATACGCTGTAAAACCATAAAGTACGAACCCTAACATCTTTTTATAAATTTATGGAAGTCGCAAGTACTAGAATGTATAATGATCTGAGCGTTGCACACCACAAGATTTAACCAAAATCTTTTACATTTTTGTCTTTGCAATTTTATTTTATAATAATGTTATTTTGCTAGACTAAATACACAAAATATAACAAAACATATACTTAATTTATTAGTAAAAAATCGTTGATCGAAATGACTATACATTTTTATCATAATTTTTGTCATGAAAATAATTCAAATATCTGAAAACTTTTTGTATGACTCATTTTGTTGTTTCATAACAAAAAAACTTTAGAGTTTCTAATGAAGTATGTCAGAATACTATTTATCAGACTCATTCACGTTGAAATCAACAAAGAAATTGTTCAAAAAGAGGATTAATAAAAAAAACTAAGGCAGACTAAAGTAATTTGACCAATTAAGTCTGATAAATATATATCGGGCATTGTGTGCATTCAATTTGAATCGATATATTTTACATGACGCCGGACCTTGCACCTGAGACTGCCGGTTTTAGTTGTTATCGTATGCGAGGTACTAAATTTCCAATCTTGACGAGTTGAGTGCGGGACGAGCCCCCCGAGTTCTATCAATGGCACAAAGCTGTACTATTTCAAAACCATTTCCAAACAACGAAATTTTATGACAATTTCTAAATATGTCTTAAATGGGGTACTTGGAATTCATGATAATTCGCGTGTAATAACTCGGTTATATAAGAAAAGAGCAGCTGATAATAATAACAAGAGTTTTAAGTTGATGCAGT
>JABFPM010004438.1:0-12631 GCA_022817325.1 Idris sp. 1 HC-2018 | reverse complement strand
TGTCTGATGAACACGTCTCGTTGGGTTAACATTACTCACTTACCCTGTGTACTTAAAAAGCGATCACGAAATCCCGATGCGCAAACCTCTTCTGGTCACGTTCTGGGTAGTGTGTTTTACGGTGAGTATAGTGCTGATTAGTGTGAATACAATTAATCATTTTATCTTGTTAACTTTCATAATGCTTTCATTTTTTAACAAACATTGAGTGTAACATTTTTAAAAGATTTTAGTATTTTTTGTAATTTACAAGTAGTTTTAAAAAAATAAATTTAGTGAACAATTTAACGAGCTTTTTAATTGAAAGATTGGGTTGATAGATTTATTATAATTTTAAAATGTTAAAGTGTACCAAATTTTACAAAAATAATTATTAAATAATAATTAATTTGTTTTCCAATTAAAAAGTATAATATAAAATGTATTATTTTCATTATAGTAGCACTTTAATTATATTTTAGATACAAAATGTTAAATTTTCTATAAATTGAAAATAATTTATTAGAATTTTTAATTATTTACGAAAAGTTTTCTTAAATGTATGATATTTTTTAAAGGTTTAGACTGAATTATATAATATTTCTGATGTTTTTATTTTTAATTAATTTGATTATAGTTAATTTATTAAATGTGAAAAGCTTAAAATAATAGTAAATATTGACACAATACTAATTAAAATAATGAATCAGTATACATTATAAAGCTATCTGTTTATGAAAATCGATCATTGACCTCTTACAGTTTATGAAAATCGATCATTGACCTCTTACAGTTTTATACTTCTCAGATTGGAATTAAGAGTATATTTTTGACCAGATTGTTACTGCTTTTGTGTTATCTAACACAGCTGTACAAACATAACATAGGAATTACCTTTTTTATTTTAATTATTAATCAAAACAATATACAACATTTTAATTATACAATTTTCACTCCTTCAAAATAATTAAAACTTTCTGATACTTACAAAAAGCTTTTATATTTAAAAATAATATAAAATTTATAATTAAGGTAAAAAATATTTGCTTAAAAAAAAGTAAATTAACAATATAATATAATACCTTATGTTATAATTACTTTAAATTAATTTTTATTTAATGGCATAAAGATATATAAAAATATGCAAAATAAAAAAACATTTTTATTTAATTAAAAAAAGCTTTAAAGTTATAAAATTAACATTTTGAAGAGTCACATTATTTGTTACTGTTAGAATTAATTAGTTTGACAGCAGTTTTCCCGGTTCATTGAACGCAATGTTTATTAATAGATGCAGTATTTTGCACGAGAAATAAGTGCAAGGCAAGGTCGTTTGTAAACGACATTAATCCGTAGGCGCCATCAACGCCGACGATCGTCGTTTAATTAATCAGTGAAAAGTCACTTGAAAAGCAACTTTGTGCCGTAGTTATCGGAAGAATGTTCTTTGGGATTACGAATAAAATCATATTATTATTTTTCAATTATGCACTAATTCACGTGCATAAATAAATTTTCAAAGTAACTTTTTACAGTTGACAACATTAATTTAATTAAACAATTTTTTTTATTATCAATTAAAACTATAACATTAATAAAAAAAAACAACAAACAACTAATTGGTACACATGCAGAAGTACTTTGTCTAACTTTCACATCTTGAATTAATTCAAAACTAATTATTTATTTGAAGAAAAAAATAAAATCTGAAAGATCAATTGATAAATGGGTCGTATTTATATATAATGACCCATAAAATAAACATTATGAAGTGAGTTATTAGTTTCAATTTAGAGTTGGATCCTCTATAGTATACTTATATGGTACACTAAAATTATCTAATAATGATGTGTAACAACATAACAAGAGTCGTGTTCTCTTTGCAAAGGCAAAAGATTAAATGATTTGGAATCAAAACAAGCAATCTAGGACTCGTAAAATAGATGCTAAGTGTAGTTCGTTGACGTGCAGTAATATATAGTTAAACATCAAAGTCTTTTGAAAAATATCTAAATAATTTGCCACAATTTTTTTCTTCTTCAATAATTAATTTTTTTTGTTTCAATTGAAATTTCTTAGTACCATTGTTATGTAATAAAATGTGTCTTAATTGTAATCTAAGTCAAGCTCTCCCCTTCCGAATCTCGAGTCCATCAAAATCGTGGTTTGGAACGTGATTGTCACAGTCGGGGTCGTGCGTCGCGAAAGCACACTCGCATAGGCAGAGCTGGAAAGCAGACTTAGTTTATGTTGAAACACTTTCTTGTATTATATTTTTGTTTGTTCTTTATTTTGGTGACGATCTTGTTGTTGTTTATTATTAATTTGTCAGTTTCGCGTGTTGTTTTTTGAACACCCTGTTGGAATGAAGACATTTTGTGAAAAACACTTCCGGCTGCTGCCTCTCGTTCGAGGAACCCCAATTGTGATATATAATCTGTAAAATATAATCGACTTATTTTTTACGTGAACGTACGTTATAACTCATAAAAGGTACTTCACCTTTTTTTATGATGATGAATTTTAACATTTGTTCTAGGAAGTTGTAACAATATTGTTTTTAAACATAAAAATTGTTTCAGCTAAATTTTTTTTACTTGTTTTTTAAACTAGAAAAATCTAGTTTATTATTGATCGTGAAATGAAAAACAAAATAAGTTATTTTGAGTGAAAATTTCAATTTCAGTGTCAACTTATCGTATCTTGTTGTGAGAACAAATTTTTCATAACAAAATCACATCGAATTAACTCGTTAGACCGCAAGCTTAATAAACTTTTGATTTATGTTAACAAAGTTGTCTTACTATACATAAACAATTTATGCAATGCCTCGTCTCTTGTTGACAAAAATCTGAAGATTTGCTTTATAGCTGAAACTAACAGAATCATTTTTAAATAACGACGAAATGTGTCAACAAAAGATGTTTTCAACAACATTAAATGCTGCACAAAATAAATTAAATTTTTGTCCTAGGTCAACAAAATGACTTTTTTCTGATGAAATTCATCAAATCAGACTTCAAAGAAAAAATCATCATACACATTTTAGTACTACTGATGAATATTTATTTCTAACTTTTTACTTTTTCTGCAACTTTATTTTTCTTATTCGGTTAGATTTATTGAATGTTGCGGAATTCTGGCACTTGAATTCCAGTTCTAAAAATATCTTCTTTTCTTTTGCACAGTCTATTAATAATTTGTAAACAAGATCGCACAGTTGTTTGGCTGGTTATAAATAGTTAATCAGTGGAACCCTCTTTTTAATCAAAGTCCAATTAATTAAATTCTCATCGAATCATGACGTCGTTATTTAAAATGTAGTCTAGGAAATGAGACAAACTTTGTTTACTTGAACATGCACATTTTGTTGTGACCATTTTTTGGTCAGCAATAATTCAATATTATCAATGCATAAAGTGATTAATATCATAGATGCTTATAAACTATAAAAATATTATTATAAAGATATACATTAAATGAAAAGAAACTAAAGTAAAGTACACACAGGCGTTACTTCATTTGTCTTTCGAACAAAAGCTTCAAAAGTTTATCTTTAAATATTGCAAGCGAGGAGGACCGTCTTATACTATCAAGCAGCTAATTCCAGAATTTACTATTAGTTACCATGAAGGAATTTTCGTAAGCTCGTGATGCATAATAAAGTACAATAAGTTCCATATACGAGCTTCGAAGCAACCTGGGAGCGAAAGAAGATCTTTCCAACATGTATGAGACAATATATTTAGGCAAATCGTATAATAATAAAGCATACTTGAAGGTGCCCATAAAATATTTTCTCCTATTCTCAATATTTAACCACCTCAACTGTACTAGATACGGCGAAATACGTTCCCAACGTTTTAAACGAAAAATAAATCTAACGCAGGAATTGAAAAGGACCTGGAGTTTACCCTTCTGTTCTTCAGCTAGATCAGCAGCCGCTAGACAACAATAGTCAAATATAGGGAAAATCAGAGACTGTACCAAGAACTTTCTCACATCAATCGATAAGACTCAGTAACTTCGTCTGAGTTGTCTCAAAGTAAACCAGATTTTTTTAGATATATTGGAAATATAATATTTCCAAGATTGGGTCGAATCAATTATAAGTCCGAGATTTCTCACGTATCTAACCACTGGTATAGCCACTCTTTAAATTCGAATAAGTGAATTTTCACTTATTGTACGTGCATCTGCACTTATTCAATGTGTCCATAGTCGTCTACGTACAATAAGTGAATATTTACTTGTTACAAAAAATGAATTTTCACTTTTTAAACAAGTTTTTTTTTCTACTATTGCAATTGTCAAAATGAAGGGAAAGGAAAGAAATACGGTGTGGCCCGATTTTTAAAATATTACTACTCCCACATTTGCGTTTCTTGCCAAGGAAACCACGAAAACTTTGACAAAGTGACCGGCAGCGAGAATCGAACTCCGTCGATCGCGTCAGCCATCCCAGTCAACGTTCAACCATATAAAGGGACTTTTAGAGGATGTGAAAGTTCTACGTTCACAAATTAGGGACTTTTTAAATAAAATGATCAATTTTGTGAATTAAATAAAGATCGTATATCCATTCAAATCTTTAATATTGGGAGAATAATTTCGTTTAGAAGAAAGTCTTGTTAAATGAGAATTGTCGTCGTATTTAGGGACCACGTTTTGTTTGTAACCTCAAAAACGCGGTCCCTATTTTTGCGCGCATTTCTTTACAAAAACTAATTTTCAATAGCTTATATGACTCTTTGTGAATGAGGAAATCGAATGATTTAATATAGATTAATACTTTGAAGTATTAACAATAATAATTGAAAAACTGCAATGTCGGTATTTGACATCCTCTTAAGGTTCCTTTACGTAGTTGAATGTTGACTGGGATATAACATGACCGGTCGCGTCGTGTACTTTGTACACGCTTAAATTCTTACTCATTAAACAAATTTCAGAAATAAATTAAGTAATATAAAGTGAACCATAATAATCAGGACTATTTTTAAAAGCAATAAAATTAGTATTTATACAGAAAAAGTCAATTTTATATAATTTTTATCTACAAATAATATGCACAAAAACATAAATCTTAAGTGACAAGACGTATGATCGAATTTTAACAAAGAATCATCTATCAATAAAGTTTAAATTTAAATTTTAATCTTTGTATGTTTTTTTAATAAAAAGTTGTACAAATCTAAGCATTTCATATTATATATATTGTATTATATTATTTAAATTGGTTTTAGGAATTATATTTTAAATAATTTGTGTTATTTCATAATTAGTTTCATCATAATTCAATTCAGAAGATTACCTAAACATTTTCGAAATTTCCGAAATAAGTTAAGAAATTTCTCAAAAACAATTTGAACAAAAAAAATAATAAAATATCGGATTAATTCAAAAATTTCCCAAATATATTTGGAGATTTCCTAATAAAATTGTGGAAATTTCCGTCTCACTATTCCTAAAAGTTTTCAAACAATTTTTGGTATTGGGCATCCTTGGAAACTTTTAACGCGGGCAGAAAATATCAAGAGAATACCAAAAATTTCTTAAAAGTTGTTGGCTATTTTCTTTCTCAATAATTATCCATCATAATTCTTGAAAAAATTTGAGTAAATTTTGTCAAATAAATAACTGACAATTTTTTGGCAGAAAAACATAACAACAAAATGCAGATAAACGCAGCAAATTTCCATAAAAAACCAGAAAATTAAGGCAAAAAATACGGCAATTATTGTTATTCAAATTGTTATTAAGACTCAGAATGTTAAAGAAAGATAAACGAAAAACGCCATGGAAAATCCGTAGAAAAGTCGGAGAAATTGCCTACAGATTGTGTCTCGATGGGTTCAATAAAAAATAAACAATAAATAAAAAAGAACAATCTCAATAAATAATTGAATACAAAAAGAATGTTTTAAATAAGAATTCTAGGTTATAATTTGTATCTAAAATAAAGCTTCTTAACTGTAAAAATGTACCTATTACACCAGTGAATTATTGCATGAAAAAAAAAATTTCAAAACTCCCGCCAATAGATATGTGTAGTTTACACTTTACAGTGTAGGTGTCAGCACCTTTCAAGCATGCTGCAGCATGTGTGTATTTTTTTCTGTCTGTCAGTGATATTCACTTATGTGTTTTTTACATTTTCCATTACTTTTACGATAAAAACGTCATATAATTTTTTATGGAAAAATACAAAAATAAACGATGAAGATGACTTCATCAACATTATTTCCACTGAATAGATTAATTTGCTTTTATACTCGTTAGATGCATTTATTCTTCGACATTAAAGTGCAATTGAAAAGGTTATGACAGTTCCTTTTAATGCAAAGTGTCCAAAAATGGAAAATGGAAATGTCAAAGAAACAATCAATCTTTTGGACTTATCAGAAAATGATTCTGAATTGTCCGACCTCATCTTCCCACCTAGAAAAAAGAAATTACGCCGGTACGTCACTGTTGTATTTTGCCATTTTGTCACAAAAAAATAATTATTTTATTTTTTTTATAATGTAAATATTGTCTATTCAAGAAAGTTATTTAATAAACTTAAGAGTAACAATATTTTATTGGTAAAATTCATTTTGGAGTACTCAAAGAAAGAAATAATTTTTAGCTAAATTTTGTTATTTATTATGTTAATAAAGATGTACAATAATTGCAGGAGGCATCGACAGGGTAATGGAGTTAAGGTGAAAAAGAACACTTGCTGCGGGTGCAGCAGATCACAAATAAAACTAATTTCATTATGGTTAGCCGCTGTACTTTTGACCTTTTGGCTCGTTGCACTTTCTTTTGTGGCTGTGATTATGTACAAAGAAGTTAAAAGAATGGACATTTCAATCAAACAAGGTAAGATTAAATCAATTCATTAGTTCAATTTTCATTCTGTAAAAAACCTACAAAAATCATAATAACAATCTACAAAAGCTTATCACAAAGATTTTTATTTAGAGTGTCTACAGTTAAAAAAATATCCAGTATACTAAACAAACTGATTAAAAAGAACATATTAAATATTTTTAGTTTTTTTGAATAATATTAAAACAACATTTTACTCTTTTTGAAATTGTTAAAGTTAAATTTAAATTCAGTTTTTTTTTCTTTAAAGTATTTTTGTTTGGTATATTGGAAACTTAAAATTCTACGTTTTTTCGTTCTACGAGAATTATTATGGAAAACTATAAAATATGTAATTTTTTATGTGCTTATATGTGGTATTTTTTAATCTTAGTTGTATAATAATTTAAAATAAAAATGTAATTAAATATTCTTGAAATTTTTACGAAATTTTAACAATACAAACAACTTTATATTTTTTAACCAGCAAAATGCTCGCAATTGATTTACGAAAAAAACCTTTCACAATCCTTATCTTTAATGCTGAGAAAGAAAGGAAGTAGAATACTTCATTTCCTTGAAGCTGACTGACGACGCTTTGATAAAACTAATTGAATATCCCTCTTCATTCGCTATACTTTTGTCAAGCTTCTATTTAAGTTGTATATTCAATAATTATTGTCATGCGATCATCTTACTGAAATATTTTTATCCTAAAAATACAAATTCATAAAAATCAGACTTTATGCATTTAGTTTTTTTAGAGAATTTTATTAAGAAAAATTATTTAAAAAATATTTTGTATGTTATCAAAACTGTTTTACTCATTTTTTAAAAACTGAAATCTTAAAAATTCTAAAAAACAATTTATTCCAAATTATGTTTAACAATTTTTGTATAAAAATAGATTAGTATGGTAAACTTTTGTACTTATTAGTTAATTACAAAATATTTTATAACTAATACAACATTTTGAAAATGATAAAAAATTGTTAATATACAAATATTATTACTTATTTTGTATAATTCCTTTTTTATCATAAGCTTAATCAATTATTTCCTGATTTTATCAAATCTAGGTTCGTAACATTTTATCTTAATTGGTAAATCAGTTTAGAAACAGTTTTCAAATGAATTTCACAAAAATTTCTTAAATAAATGATGCATCGTTAAAAAACGTGCAAAATATTTTATTAAAAATATATATTAGACATGATAAATGATTCAAAATATAGAATAGCAATAAAAATATATTTAACGAAAAAGATGCATTAAATAATAACTTGTAAAAACTGTCAATTGAAGCATATTTATATATTTATTGATATTAACATACTTTCGTTCAACCAATATATTATTTTCACATATTTTAACAAAAATAATTTAAAACTTCATATTATCTATCAGTTATGCACTCAAACATTGAAAATTCTAAGAATAAAATAATCTACAACACATAATTGAAATAACATTTATAAAAATTAAACAATTTATAACATTATTCTGAAATGAATAATTCCAAATAATTAAATTTTATTGAATATAAACCAAACCATAAATAGCCATCAGAAAATTATTTAACATTTAACCCATACATATATCAAAAATCAAATTATTTATTTTAAATTGCTTGTTCATTAAAACTTATTCAGGGTAATTTTCTTACAAAATGTATTCAATAAATATCTTTTTATTAAAAGCTCATTACAATAAAATTCTAAAATTATTAATATATCCATTATTTAATTATTTCAGTGTTTTAAAAATGTTGAATTAACAATTTAAAGCCGGTCAAGCTAAAGAAGCATTTAACGCGCAATGGAAATACGCAATAACGCACACACGCACACATCAGTACGTCGGAAATAAAGCGTCGGCGTCCGCCCTGCGCTTCTCGTGTTACCCCAAAGTCGACTAACCCGTGGACCCTCGACGCTTTGGCGTCGCTCTCCGCCACCCTCGTCCAGCGGCAGCAACCCCCTTCAGTCGATATCAAACTCGCAGCCGGATCGGTCGCACCGCTCTAAGTGCTTTTTTTAAACGTCATCATGTTATCGACGTTCTGACCTTTTTTTCTTTTTTTTATTCATTCAAACGTCCCTAAGACGAACTCATTATTAATTAGAGCCTACTTTGCTAGTTGTCAATAGCCCAATTCGCCAGTTGGAACTTCACCTCTGACATCACAAATGCAGGTTCCTATATTGAACAGAAAAAACTCGTGTCACAATTTCACCGGGTTGCGTCGCGTTTTTTTTTAATTATTTTTTTTTATAAAAGGAAACCCGGTTTTTCTCATAAATTATTGATTGTCACGCGATCTTGTTGTTTGTTTTTGTCGACAATATACTGTCAAAATTAAGTTTTCAAGTGTCAATTAAAATGAAATATTAAGGTATTATTTCCACGAACCCATATGACGTTAAAAACTTACGAAATTTTGAAGACGTGTTTTTGAAGACATTTTACTAAAGCACGTAAAATTTGGAACGAATTCACAAGATAGATCGAGAGATATTAAATGTACAAGTTAGGTACTTTAGCATTGAATTGCCTATAATGAGGTTAAAAGAAACACTTATTTCAACGTAGTAAATAAACGCAACGTTAAATTGGAATGAAAAACCACACATTTGTAAAATAAATTTTCAATAATTTTTTTAAACAAATTATAGCATAATTCACAGGATAGTTTTTCGTTAAATTGATTGCAAATAACGAAGAAATTTCATCATCGATTTGATGTGGCAACACCGCACAGCTGATAGCATTGTAAAGACAGGGAATAAGCTCGCGGAATTCAAATGAAATAGAGACTTGAAACAGTGGTTATGAAATAAATTACTGTTTATATTATTTTGCAAACATATTTTGTTCATTAGATACATTTTATAATCATGCATTAATTAATATCAGTTTTCGAAATCCGTCACCAATAATTCGAGTACAGTCTTTGGAATCCACACTTTTTTTCCTCCGTGTTTCAATCATACCAGCTTATTGTTTTTCTCTGCTCTTTACAAATTTTTTGATTGCCATTTGCCTTTATATCTAACTTTGTTAGTCAATTCCGACAGTTTAAAAATTTTACAAAATATATTTTGAGCCCGGTTTTTTGAATATGTCAATTGACATACAACAACAATTGAGGTTATGTGAGGTGTGCGCGACTGCATGTATACAAGCAAAGAGAGACACTGAGAGAAAAAACAAGATAAAAGATACAATCCACGGTGCGCTGTTGCCACATGAACTGTTTGCTTGAAAAAGGCTATAGTTTGTGTATGCGGCATAAACTGTATAGTGGAAGTTCTACCTTAAGATGTTAGTTTTCGAAAAAAAATTGGGGGATGAAAATTGTGTTTTTTTTGGAATAAATTAATTCTCTTTGTTTTGTAACATTAAATTCTTTGAAAGTTATGTATGCTGGGGCAAAAGTAATTATTTTCAGCCTATTGTCAGTAGTGGTAATGGGTTCAGTTCAATATTTCGCGAAGTTCATTTAAATGTCTAGGTCACAGTAATTTATCATTACAGTTATAAAACAAATAACGTCAATTTTTATTTAATCCTCGACAATTTTAGAAAGTCTTTCCAAAATGTTCTTTTTAATTTATGTAAAATGTGCTTCTTTCGTGTGCCAAAAATGTCATCGAAATAAAGATATTATAAATATTTTTACGTTAACAGAAGGAAGATAATAAAAAGTTGTTTTACGTAAGGTTATTAAAAAACGTCCGCACAAGTACAAATTTAATTCGCACTTTAAATACTTTTTATTCAACTATGAATCAGATCTCTTGATAAACAATATAATTTTTTTATTGTTTTTACAAATAATGTACATTAATAAATATAAAAAAAAAATGTGTATTAATAAATGTTGTTAAAACAAAAGTTTGTTCGAAAAGTATTACGAACTTTAAATAAGCACAATAAATTGATTGACTATTATTTCATCATTATTTTTCAAAAACAAGAGAAATTATTGTTATGAACAAATTAATCACAGAAAAACTTTTATTTTAAAACAATAAATTAACTTTTTTTCTCAACTTTTTTTTAGTTAAAAAAGGAAGATGTTTCAATGAAATTCTATTCAAAACTTTTTTTGCAAAAAAATATGATCTTCTATTTTTAACTAAAACTCTTTCACATAAGAATTTTTCGCGTATATATTCATTTTATTCTGAGACAATTCATAACGCTTTTGTTCCATTATATTGATTTAAATTTAACTATATATTCGATTTATGTCATGATCGCAAAAGTTTTGAAACTTCATGGGAAATCTTCATTCTTGAAAATAATTTTTGATATCAAAAGAAGAGATATTTTCAATCCATTATAAAGGATCAAAATCACTGGAAATGGCATTAAAATTTTTATCCTATTTGTAATCATGGGTAAAATCCGAATTTTCAAACGATTAATCAGGAATTCCTTTCTCAATAGTTGTCTGCCAAATATATATATTCACTATTCAAATAAATCTCTTAATCTGTTTTTATTACAGATATATAAAGTATTCGTATAAATGAAAAATATTATGACATGAATTTATATCAAGAAAACTTCAATTATTGTTAAATTTGATTTATGTTCTAGGGAAAAAAGCCAGATGACATTTGTTGTGGTTTCAAATGTAATACATCAATTTCATGGTACAATGTTATTAAAAAATGTCTTTAATAAAAATATAACAATAAGTAACGAGAGAAATTACATGTAATCAGTTTCCTATAAAAGATTAACAAAAAAAATACTTTCTATTAAAAAAGAAAGTACTTTTTTAAAATAATACAAATTTATTTTCATTCAAGTTTGTTTGTGTGATGCATACTTTTAAATGGTTTCTTAAATATTTGACATTTTGAAGTAAATTATAAAATTAAATCTGTTTTATAATACTAAAAAATGTATGCACTTCAGTAATCAAATTAAAAAGTTTAATTTTAAAGATTCAATTTTTCTCTTAAGGTGATAGATCAGTCGATTTGAATCCAATAAGTGCGAGAGAGACAGAGTTATTGGAATTTTCATAAGAGTGAGAAAGATACCATAAAACGATTGATATATCACCTTAATGTAAAGCTTTATATACAAATAAGTATTAGTTATGTTTTAATAAAGTTTAACATAATTATTTTCAATTTTTCATACTACTTAATCAATCAGCAATAAATATTCATCTCATTTTCAATATTCAAGAACATAGTAAATTTAAAAATGAAATTGTATTAATATTATTTTAACTTGGTCAAGTGAATCGTTTTAGTTATTTCACTTTACAATTTGATCAAAGAATTTAATTTTAAAATTGAATTTCTATATTTTTGTTTTACAATTTTTTAGTTAAATTTATAATTTTATAATTCATATATAAAACACTTATTATCACAAAATAAATTAGTTTTTATACTCTTTCTATAAATTCTTAATAGAAAGAATTCTTTTCTGGTGTATTTTACCGCAATTCATATAAAACCGTAGTGATTGATCGCCACATTCATGACATTGTCTTTTCAACGTGTATCTTATCGAGCTCAGGGACGTTTTTTTAAAATTTTAATATGAATATATGGGAAATTCTGTAGAACCTTTAACTTTCAACTTCCCAAATTTTTGAAAAAAAAAGTTTTAGCACATCTTAGATTTATCATAATTATTATATATTATTACTTTAAAATTAATAATATAAAGTCGACTAGTGATAAATTACATGCGCGTAACTTTAAACGGTCTTTCAATTATTTAAGTAGTTTTTAATATCTAATTAGATTTTATTGCACGCACA
>JABFPM010004436.1:0-12638 GCA_022817325.1 Idris sp. 1 HC-2018 | reverse complement strand
ATGACTTTAATAATTTAGAAATTTTTAACAGCACATAAGAAACTAATATATTTGTAAATTTTAAAAGTATATAGTAATGAAAAACCTGTTTTTCTCATTTTAATTTATTTTATACAAATATAAAGATTTGTATAAACGTGTAAAGATTTTTAAATTATAGAACAATTTTTAATAATAGTATATTAAAAGTACTATATAAAATATATAATGTAGACTTTTTTTGTTTGGTATAAGCAATAATTAGCTAAAATATAAATCATTTTTAATGTTAAAAAATGAGTAAAACAGCAGAGATTGTCACGATGTTTAATGACACATCAAATTGGTATCCGTGATATCACCCATATATTATCCTTTAAGACTAGCTTGACATGCATTTGAATTAATATGAATCGAAATAGTTGATTGATCCGGATTATTTTTTTAAAGTAAAAACCTTTGAACAGATTCAAAATTCATATTCAACTTTGGATTTTTTTAATCAATTTTTTTTTAATATCCTGTCGAGAATTGATGGTACTGAAATGAAAAAGTTACGCACAGACATCTCTGACAAAGTTGGTATGAAATATTCGTTCTATAAGTTTCTTATATTTTAACGCCAAATAGCTGATTAAAATTTTTGAATCGAAGTAATTGCATAGTAATTTTGAATGAAAACTTTGTTTCCTTAAATTGAAAAGTACGCAAAAGTTATTGCTGGAGAATTTTTTTAATAAAATTGTTACATGAATCCAGCATGCTAAAAAATATTTTTCAAACTTTTCTTTTAGTTAAAAATTGTAGGTCTCATTTAATTATTTTTAAAGTTAATTATCGTTTTAATTTGAAATAACTTAATTAAAATATTTATGTTTACTGATGCAGTTAAAGTAAACAAAGAGTAAATTGTCTAAAATTTAATTAAAAAGTTGAAAACTAAACAGTTATAAAAATTGTCTTGAAACGACATTGATTAAAAAATTGTTAGAAAAAGAAATTTATGTTTTACTTCTAAGTGGCTCAAGTCATTTATCATTGATTTTTCAAAAAATAATCAGATGAAAGAGCATTAATTTTAAAAACATATTTTGACATTTTTTGAGTTATTTTTATATTTTAATATAGCTTAGCCAATTCATAAATTTCTATATAAATAAAATTTATTATTTAAATAATTTTCTTCTGAACAAATTCAGAAATTAATTTAATAATTATAACAGTTTAAATTCAAAAAGAATTAAAAACCAAATGGACAACATGACTAATTACTTATAAATTTTTAATTCAAACTTGTTAGTTTTATTAGTTTAACGCACCAACAAATAATTTTAATTATACATATACTACCTATGCAGATTCATCAAGGCTCTTTTTAACTTCTACAAAGTTTTCTGTTTGAACTGAACATATTAATTTCACAAGTCAAACTTTTTTGTTTTCCATTAAAACTCAACTTCTTTATTTCTAATATATGAAATATATAAGATTAAAAACCTTATCATTAGAGTAGAGTGGAGTGAAAAAAGTAATTTTCTACTTTTCATACTGTAGAAAAAATAATTTCTGAAAAAATAGATATATTAACATAAATGAGCGTTCTCTGAACTTTGGCAACGAAATTACACTATAAAGTTTTAAGATTAGTCATGTCATTATAAAGCTACAGGCGATTAACAGAAATTATGCAACTTCACTGGGTGGGGTAAAAAAGCCATAACAGATTTATTTCAACATCACAGTTTAAAAATATTTCCTTATATTGTATTCCCATAAATATGATTAATTTATTTATTTACAGCATAGTTGTTAATTTATAATAAATCATATTTTCATTTTTATTTTCCACTAATCAAACTTATCTGAAAAAGTTATTAAAAAGTATAAGAGAAAAGAATCACTCTAAATGAATTCTGCAAAAAATTTGTTCTAAAGATAAATTAATCAAAAGTTATGCTTAACCATATGATAAAAGGCTGGTAAAATTCTGAGCAAAAGTTGATTCATAAGTGTTAAATTCATTAGTTTATCCCATGGTTTTTTACCCTACTTTACGTACTATTGCAGTGCAAAAAAAATGAGCAACCACTTTTTCCAAATCTACAATTTGACTGACCAATTATCTGAAAATGGACCAGCTAACACCATAAATACTCCAACTTCAGTTTTCTCGTCTGAACTAATATTTTATTTCCCTCCAATCTTCTAACAATCTTCGCAAACACAATAAACTGACACTTGAATATGCCCTGCAGTTGCCTCAATGAAGCCTTTTGAATAGTTCACAAATTTCGTACCGCAAATCCAACAAATTGTTCATTATTTATTAAGCCTCCCCCCTCCCTCTTCATTTTTCTTTTTACCTATATTTCGAAACGCATATTGCATGCAATTATAAAAGAAATAAATCAGTAATGCCTAGCGTTCTCCCGTGATCGAGCTAAATATTTCAAGAAACATATATCATTCGAGAATAAATGCAGTCATTAAAGCGCGCTACACTGCAGCGCCTGAAAATATTTCACCTGGCTTTCAGAAAAGTGGACGTGATGATATATCGTTCATTAATTGAACGCGAAGAAGCAGTTCGCGAATAATCCATATCTAAAAGAAAAAAAAAGAAAAAAAGAAATCGAGCGCCGCAAAAGAGAGAGCCTCTCTCTGCTCGAGGTGTGATTACCATTTTATCGGGGGCTGATTTGCGAGCACTTTGCACGAAGCCAGCACGACCTGTGCACTTTAGCCCTGGCCCGTCCCACTTTGCAGTGTGCCTCTTGTCGTCTCGGGCAGAGTAGACTCGCGCGGAAAAAAAGGGAGTCGTGTCAACACACGATCTACGAAAGTGGAATACTTTGCCATTGAAAAGTGGAATGTTTTCACTGAAGAAAAATTCTTGAGCAAAGCGCCTTACGTGTATGTCAAATGCCCTCTGTGCGATATGCTATATTTCAAGTAGCTTTTTAACTCTTTGCGTTATAAAGGTCTGGGCTGTTTAGTAAACATGATAATTTTTGTCCGCGTCATATTCCACAGGCGCTGAATTAAACATCGATTCCTGGATAAATAAAAAAATCTTGAACAAGAAAAATGTACTTGTTAGTTGTGGCATTTGCAATTTTAACTGGGTTTCAAATTGGAAGTGGAGAAAAAGAGATTGTAAATATTTGAAACGATTATTTGAGGATTAAATTATATTGGCGTGACTGAAGTTAGCATAATTGGAAACAAGATGCTGAATTTAAATGACGAATTGCTCTGTGTATTTAACAGATTTGACCAACCATTTCTACTTGACAAACATGTTGAATTTTTTTTATTAAAACAAATTTATATGCTTCATGCACAAAAAAAAAATAAAATAATATTAGTCAAAAAAAAAAAATAATAATAATGTTTAAATGTTGCAGGCAAGCAAAAGGGACGTATAAATAAATAAAACGTATAGTTGCTAACTAAAAATGTTACACTTCTGTTGCTTAAAATTAACGTTTAACGTTATTGATATGTCATGAATCTTATTTTTCGTTCATATTCTTAATAATTGAGAAGAATGACTTAATACAAAGGGCAAAACCATGAATAGTGAAAATGTATTATATTTCAAACAGCGAGTAATTTATTAGAACTGCAGACATACTAATTACTGTTAAGTAATTAGTATACAGAAACATACTCATGCTTTGTTATTCGTTCGAAGTGAACTATTATTCGGCTAATTAAAGTGACTCGAATTGTTTTTATTACAGGTCATGTGTAAAAAGATTTCTTATTTATTTCAACTACAATGCTAGTAATTACGAATAAATAGTTAGTCGTGCAAAGTAGAACAAAGCATGGCTTTTAGAATGTTAAGTACCGTAAAGAAATACGTAAATTCATTAAATGTTGACTAAGCGGTGAAAAAAATTTTTAGAGAATGCATGAGTATAATGCTTTGATCACAAATACTTAGTCGATACTAAAATAAAATTATTACGTCTACATTTATAAATAAAAAAAAATATGAGAGTAATTTGAAGAGTAAATAAAAAAATTGCTGGTAACTTTAAATGTTATTTTAATTTATTATTAAATTACGTTTACTTTTTTCACCTTTTGGATTTCTTCATTTTCACGAATTTCTGCTGTTATCCTCGTTCGTGAAACGTATGTTTGTGAAAGGTAGAGAAAAGCGCAACTTAGCTCGTTTTAAAGTAGAAGGTCAGATCCGCAGAAAACTTTTAGGTAATCGTTCCTTAAGTGAAAATTAAAAACGAAATGCTGAGTTTGAAAATTGCCAATTCTTATACTCGAAAAGTGGTTTTGTTTTTGAACATCGTATTTATTTTCAATTACGAAATAGCTTTCAGAAATAATTTGCTGAAAAAAGTTTGTTCAAGGTTCCTTATTAATGTTATTTTGCAAAAGTTTCACATAAAGAACAATGATTACAAACTATTTCTACGTAAATGCATGTTCCATTTTAAGTAGTACAAATTTTGTACAGTGCTGCATATAAGACGTGACAAGCAGGGACTCATAGAGGATTTTCTTGTATCGAGGAACCTTTACTGAGTCTTTTCTTGGTCTTGTCTTGATCTCAAAATTGGTCTAGAATGAAAATTTATGCACAGAGGATAAGGTTTTAATTTTCTAATTTGAATAAGACATTTTTATTAATATTAAAATTATCAATTTAATGTATGCGACATTACTTTTTTAATATTAGTATAAGAATATCTAAACAAAATTTGATTACCATTTTTGTTTATTTTTTGAGTATTTCAATACATTTTGATTTATTTTAAACTTTGGAAAATCATAACATTTTGAGTATTCAAAAGTTTTTGCTAGTCTACAAATTGTCATAGATTTAATTTTGAACAAATTCTAAGCATACACTGAAAATTATGCACTGTCATCTTCGCAGAACTTAGGCTGCAGTCTGAATAATAATCTAATTGGCTGCTAGTTTTCAGTCAATATGAATTCAGATTTAAAATATGATAATTATTTCTATTGCTTCCGCTCACTGTAAACTGGCTTTTAATTGGTTAGCAATTAACCTATCTAATTGACTGCTATTATTGTAGTCTAGGTATGTATAGATTATATAGAACTGACTCTAATAATTATGATTAATTATTTTCTGTATCGTATGAGCAATTTAAAAAAAAAATAGCTTTGAAAAGTTGAAAAATCTTTAAGCTAACACACTCTTGATACGAATAAAAAAATCACAGCGTAATACACATTGCTCATAAGTGCCATGCATGCTTAAGATTCAAGCAACATATACATATACGTCACATATGTGTAATGATTGCACGAAGATTTTGCTTGCATATATAAGATGCATGTCACTATATATATTGAATACTTATCACAGACATATGATGTGCTAGTCTCGGATCAAAATTAAACTCGCAACTCTAAAAGTCTGGTTATAATATTATTATCAACTGAATCACACACACACACACACATAAACTCATCATAATTTTAATGTAAGATTTAGATTTATTCGAGATGTTCGATTTTTAGAAAATAAAGTATCATCTTGGATATTTAACCCCTTCGTTATGTATGACGAGACATCTCGCCCACTAAGTCGGGCACCGACATACTTAAAACGAGATAACTCGCCCATCTGTCTGACATACGACTGAAGAGATATCTCGCTGATTTTAGAATATTTTAAATTTTCGTCTAAAAACCAAGAAAAAATACGCGTGCGGTTACGCTACCTTTTGTAAATGTCAAAACTTCATTTTCAACGATTAAAAGTGTTTTCTCAATGTCAAAGAATAGCTGGATCTATTATGAAATATGTATATAATATTTTCACATCGTAAAATTAAAAGACACTAACTCTGTGACTCTAGCACTGAAGTTTCACCTTAAAGCCGAATTATACAATAGATCAGTGCATATGTAAAATGCATTAGACTTGTTAAAGAATTTTAATATGAAATTAACTTAAAATTTTGTACATTAAATGTACAAAATTATAAAAAAATATTAGTTATTACAAAAAAAAATAGAATAAAATTTTTAATTAAATTTGGAAATTGAAGGGGCACGTTATTTTCTTAGGAAAAGCTATTTTTAACTTTTGGCCCCTTATTTTTTCTCCATTTTTGACCATTTTAAAGGGTTCCTGGAAAAAAATCTTTTTTACGGTCACCGTATAGCAATAAGTTACACTATGCAATGTAATTTTTTTACACCGACAATTTTAACACTTTACACCGAGATTTTACACCAAATAGATGGAATAAATAGACACCGTTGAGTGTTAAATTTAACACCGGACTTTTTACCGTATATGTTTTTTCCAAATAAAATAATTGTTTGGAAATTTGACAATTTTATTTTTATGATTGTTCTATTTGGATACAATTATTTGAATTTCTATTATATTTTGATTACTTTGAAGGGCAATTTTACCTTTTATGGAAGATAAGTTATTTTATGTACTTAAGTTTGGTAGCTGCATAAACATTTTTTATAACATTTTCATTGTTTTATTATTAAAAAAATGTATAGTAAATGGACCAATTAATAATTATGTAAGATTCGATAAAGTTTAAAACATTAAATAAATACTTCAAAATATATTAAAGATAAAAATCAATATTATTGACAAAATTTAAACATTCAATTATCAGAATATTATTAATATAATATTATTATAATAATTATTATCATGAATCTCTTTTGTATTACGGGCAGTTGTTTCATTAGTAATCAGTATACCTTTACCTGAAATGTATTAGTCCCCTATTGCTATGGCAATATTAATTCGACGCGTCTAATGAAGGAAATGATACCTCAAAAAGTCACTGACAAAGGTTTCAGGTTAAAAAGTTTTGAAAGATGGTTCTATGTCAAAATTCCTTGAAAAACGTTCTATGTCAAATTCTTTTGAATAAAGTTCTATGTCGGCCCGCTTCTAGGTTCTCATACTACGTAGACATGCGCAGTAGGTATCTATTAGCCCTGAGAAAACCACCAGGCCGATCAATGGATCTGACATGGTTCTTGGTTTTAGTCCTGATGCTGGTACTATTGTTGGTGATGGTGCCGGTTACTATACGTACTGAGCATGTCTATATAGAATAGGTACCTACTGTTTATGTATACGTAAAGTGAGTACTTACTAGCGGGTCGATATAGAATGTTGTTCAAAAGAATTCTGACATAGAACCTATTTTTATAGACAAAATATATTAATAAAATTCATGTCAAAAAATTTAGATTGTAATTAAAAATAATATATAACATAATTTAAAATATATAAAAATAACTTTAAAATGTTCTAAAATCAGTGAAATATCTTGCTAATCATGACGAGATATCTCGTCTTAAGTATGTCAGTGTCCGAAGTGGTGGCGAGATATCTTGTCGTCAGTAGCAAATGGGTTAATTAAGGGAACCCTAAAGTTCAAATTCAATTACTTTCCAAAATTTTCGAACTTGCAACGATGTTGTAATACATGATAGTTTCAGAAACAATCTCAAATGTCCTGAGTTTGAATCCTCGTCCAGACAGAGAGATTATTATTTTTAATTTTTTCATTAATAAGTTACCAATGCTGAATCTACATTGGTTGTAGATATTAAACCAAAATTGGAATCAAATCTTGGCTCGACGTTAGAAACGAATATCGAAAATGCATTTATGTCCGAATTTAGAAAAGTATTTGGATACAATATTAGAATAGCACTTGAAATAACATCGGCAACTAATCTCAATATTGGTCTAAGGTTAGTTTTTGCCAACCTTATTAGTGGCCTTTCTCTATAAGTGGTGATTTCAATTTACTTACAATATTATTAAATAGTTCAAAAAAGCTAATAAAATAACATTTTATGATTTTTTTGCCTAATATTTTGTTGAAAATTTTCTATTATTATAGAGATATTAATAAAATAGTTTTTGAACTTCATTTCCGAGCTCATTTTCTAAATAATTCAATTTGAAAATTTATATGTTCCTATCTTGATACAAAGGTTGGAATAGCGCCGTTATATAAAGAAGGACCGACCAAAAACGTATGCTTTCTTTTTATATGGCGGCGCTGCTCTAACCTATAAGTCAAGATAGGATAATGTGAATTTTTAAATGTAATTATTTAAAAATTTAGCTCGGAAACGGGGCACAAAAACAACTTTATTAATATCTCTATAATAATAGGAATTTTTTAACAAAATATTAGGCAAAAAAAGTCATGACCGATGACGTATTTTCTACCTTAAGGTGATACCGAAGTCATTGAAGAGCAAAAAAAGATAGACAAAAGAAAACCAAGATATAAGAGAGTGAAACAAACCTAGTTTGACTTCTTAAATCAACGTCATTGAATTAATTTTTATATAAAATGTATCAAGTTTTACAATTTTTATTATTCTAATCTGAAATTCTGCAATAATATTCTAAAATATCAAGTTAATCTGACAATTTTAGAAATACTTTGTATTTTACTTTAGGATCCCCTTAATTAACTATTTTCCTTCGAAAAATTTCTATTATATTTGTCTTTGTCGCACTTATGAAAATGAATTGAAATGTCTAATACATTTACGAGTATAAGAATACTTCTCACTTTTAATAATGTCGCAATCCTTCACTGGGTGACAGTTAAAGCACGTGTGTTACATGCATGTTACATGTACTCCATGACTTTCCGATTTACACAGAAATGTACAATGTATTAGTTTATTTAAAAGTTTTTTCAGATTAATTGCTGAAAGCTACCCATAATTTACACATAAATATGTTCAAAATGTATTTATTTAGAATATTTGAAATAAACATTCATTTCTGCAAATCATTAAATAGTATTTATACCAACATGTTTAAGTCTCATTTTTTACATTATGATTGAAGCTTTGCCTTCTACTAGCCAAATTAATGAAAAATAACTATTTCATATGATATATATATTCTAAAAGTTCACTTAATGTAAACAGAGATACGCCATCGTTATATGACTGGTCATGACCGTCGGTGACGGAGCATTCTCTTAATTTGAGTGACATGACGTGACAGAAAGCAATCATGACGCGTCACGGTATACAAAAAAACAAAAATTTTATAATTTATTTTTTTGAGCAAAAAATGTTGTTGTTAGTTTTCAGTCATTTTACTGAGTTTTGATACACATTTGTTTTGCTTTTTTACAATCTCATTTATTGATAACAAATTGTAATATGAGAATATTATTATAATAACTATAGTTTTAATAACTTTATTTTTAAGTTTCTTATAGGTATTTTTTTTCTCCACTCAACACACCTTGCGGTGAGCGAGGGGGGGGGGGGGCGAGGAAATAGAAAGCTATACCGGAAGTAGTTTAACTATTGTTAGGGTCACCCATTCTGGACAGGTCGACACAGAGTAGCCAGACTAAGATGTTCCACCACTAAACGCATGAGATGAAACAAAATGAGAGTTTTACCTCGGGTGGCAAACCTGCATTAGATCCGGTGAACCTACACTCTGCGGAGGACGGCATCATGGATTATGAGGGAGGTCGTCCGTCTCATGCTTTATCGGCGAACCGCGTTAAGGTGGTGTACAACTACAAATGTAGGTGCAACTTGCACACAAATCGGAAAAAGAGGGAGACTTGCGACCTTTTTTAGTGATGTGTTGAAAAAAACCGTGAAAAGCGCGGTCTCAGCAAGGTCGAGTAACGATGTCGCTTCATCGGATGATGGCAGCGTTCACGCTGACATTGTTTGATTGAGCGAGATGGAGCAGAGGGCGATTCCCCTTTTGCAGGAGTGGGTTAACCTCTGCAAGAGGATGATCGCATTTACGGAAGTCCAAAAGAACATTAATAAGACGGTTAAACAAGGACTCTCAAAGCTCATTGAGACCCTTGATAAAATAGTAAGTGTTAAATAGGAGCGTCGGAATACGATTGATGAGCTCTTGAACAGAGAAATCGTCTCTCAGACTCTTGTCAGGCTGCCACGCTCAGGGAGTAAACGACAGCTTTCGGAGGAAAGCTCGAAGGCTGTTTCTCGGGCTCTAGAAAAGAAATTAAAAAAAGATAGTGACGCAAGATTCACCGTAATCGAAAAGAAGAAAAAAAGAAGAAGGAAAAGGAGCCTCAGAAGCAGCCTTTACAAAGTGTTACTCAGGTGGCCAAAAAAAAAGAAACCGAAAATGAAGACGAAAACGAGGACATGCATCGACGCAGTGTTGATAAAACCGGCCGAGGGCTCAAAGACATTCGCATGAATGTCTTTGAGCGTGTCTGCCGCTCCGTTCGGCAGACACGTGCCAGTGGTGTCCTTTTCGAGCTTGACAAGGAAACGCGGGAGAAGGCCTTTTTCACCAAGGCTATAGAAGAGGTACAGGAAATCCGTGACATTGACGTCTTTACGGATAAGACCGATGTGACCGATGCTTTGAGGCGTGAGGTTCCCGAGCTGACAGAGGCGTGTAGTGTGACACTGACGAAGCCGAATGGCCAATGACTAAGATTAGCCTTAGTCAAGATGAATGCGCTACACGCTGACAAGATCCTAGCCTTGACGAAAATCAAGATGGGTTGGCTCTACTGCAGAGTGCGGATCAGGACTGATGTCCGGCGTTGTTTTAAATGCCTGAGTTTCAATACTGGTCCGCGCAATGTAAAGGCCCAGACAGAAGCAAGCTCTGCTTGAAATGTGGCACAGAAAGACATAAGTCTGGAGCATGTCAAGGGATCCCAAAACAAACTCTGCCTCTCCTCGAGAGAGAAGGGAGTTCATATTCGGCAATCTGGGGCCTGCACAAACCTCAAAGATGCCTTAGAAATAGATAAAAACAAGGCTAAATGAGGATTCTGCAGGGAAATATTAATCGAAGCTTGATAGCCGACTGTCTACTGGGGCAGATAGTCGCCAAGAAAAGGATAGACATCACGATCCATAGCGAACAATATCGTGTCTACAATTACGGGAAGTGGTATAAATACCATCTTGTAACGGCAGCAATATGGTTGCCAAGCCAAAAAGCTACTTCCATCGTAGCATTCGGTGCGGACTCAGGTTTCGTATGGGTCAAAGTTGGTGAAGTTACATACGTCAGCTGTTACTTCACCCCAAACGAACTCATTGACCACTCTCGACGGAAACTAGAAACACTGGAGGACATTGTCCAGGATTTCTCAAAACCGATAGTTATCACCGAAGATCTAAATGCCCGCGCAGTGGAATGGGGACTACCGAACACCAACTCCAGGGGTCGGCTGATTCTTGAGATGGCCGCCAGGGCGGATCTGACGGTCCTCAATACGGAGTCAGTTACGACTTTTAGGAGACCTAGCCACGTCGGTAGTATCCCAGATATATTTTTGGCTATTCCTCAGACCAGAGTAAGTAGTTGGCAGGTCCTTGAGGATTACACCGGCAGTGGAGAGAGCCGTAGATAAACAAATGGCTAAGTCTGTGATAGCATAGACATTGCGCGTAATACATGAAACATGTGACGCCTCAATGCCCCGCATATCTCATCGTAAAACTAGAGCTTCAGTCTACTGGTGGACCGACGAGATTACGATGCTGAGGCGCCAGTGCTTACAACGTAGACGCCGAGCAATGCGTCATAACAATCGAACACCTGAGTCGAAACCCCTAGGGTCGGCATATAAAGCTGCGAGAAAGATCCTGAGAAAGGAAATTGCTCGCAGCAAACGTACAACAAAATTCTCAAGCTGGAAATTCCAGCAAACCCAATGTCATCTGCATTTCTTGTTGCAATCATCATCGCTCAAAATACCGAAAACTGAATGAACATGGTCTTCAACTAGCCACTCAGAAAACGGAGATCATAGTACTGACAACAAAGCAGATTGAAACACTTTTTCCGATGTCCGTGTTGGATAATTTAATTATGACAAAGGAAACAGTCAAATATCTGGGAATAACGCTCGACACTAAGTTGACGTTCTTCTCGTATATTAAGGCTGTCTCTACTAAAGCAGCGCGTGTGACGACTGTGTTGAGCGGATTGATGTCGAATATGTCCGGTGCGAGACAGAGTAAGAAAAGGCTGCTTATGTCGACTGTGCACTCGATCCTTTTATACGGTGAGGTCTGGGCCGATGGCACTGAGGATCAAGTTTTACAGACATGACATGGCTGTACAGAAAACCTGCGCTTTGCGGATAGCCTGTTTGTAGCGGACGGTTTCAGATCCAGCCGCTTTGTTGATCGCCAGTGTAATACTCATGGATCTCTTCGCCACAGAGAGAAAAAGTGTGTATGAACACGAGAACGGTGTGAGTAAGAGTGATGTAAAAAGGAAAGCCAGAAGAACCTCCATGCAATGTTGGCAGCATAGATGGGACATGGAAAGTCGGGGAAAATGGACGGCCAGGCTAATAGAATCACTAGAACCGTTCCTTCATCGAAAACACGAGGAGGTGGACTATTTCCTGACCCAGTTTCTTTCGAACCATGGCTTTTTTATGAAATACCTACATCGCATGAGAAAGATTGATAACCCTTTTTGCATCTATTGTGAGAATGAGATCGATGACGCCGAGCACACCTTCTTCCACTGTCAAAGGTGGGAAGAGGTGCGTCAAACGGCTGAGTGTATGCTGGGGGAACTGACTCCAAAAACCATTATCCCCAAGATGTTGGTTTCTGAAGAGAATTGGGTAATTGTGTCGACC
>JABFPM010004435.1:0-12639 GCA_022817325.1 Idris sp. 1 HC-2018 | reverse complement strand
CAAATAAGTATTAAAAAAATAGCAATAGAATATATTGTATAATATACATACCGAATATTGATGAAAAACTAATAACAATTGCAAAATTCAATACACAAATACCAGTTAAGCTCGTCGTCTGAAAGTCAACTGTCTTATGTTTACAAATAAAATTAAACTGTATATGCTTAGAAATAAAATCCACTTATTATAACTTGTTGTACATACCAAGAAAATTCCAACACATTATCAAATCTGATATCTGCACAAGTTTTATAACATAAACCCTGATAGCCAGACTGCACGTAAAGATTTTACGTAAATTTTACGTAAATCTAACTCCGCCCTAGTCCGTAAAATTTACGTAAATCCTTTACATCTTTTTTTAAATTTAAAAAATTATATAATAATTTTATAGAATAATTTTCTAATTATAATCGTATTATTTTTAAATATTACATGAACTGAGTAAACAATTTTTTTTGAAAATAGAGATGATTGTTTATTTAAATATAAATAATAATAATAATATTATAATATTATTATTATTATTATTAGTATACAAATAAAACAAAGAATTAAAGAATAAATAATTATCAATAAAGACAATTATATACAAACTTATTTAGTGATTTAATTAAATTTGAGTGATGTGAAATGAATATCGCACAAATAAAGGTAAACAAAAATTTAAAAAAAATGTTTTTTTTAAACATAATAATTATTTATTCATACTGTTAATAATCACTACATTTCCACGACTACAAATTGATCGTCGTCTGCCGAAATAAATTCATAAATATCATAATCTATGTGCGATAGAGGGAGCGGTGCATGGAAATATTTCTTAGATACATTATAAATATCAACGACGTGATGCTCTACTTGCAAGTTCGAACACAAATATATTCCAACATCCATTGATGAGATTCCGACATTATAAAGTTCATTTTTATTTCTGTATTTTCGCAATTGCAAAAAGTAGTCATTGTTTATTTTTAATATGTCGCTGATTATACAAATTTCGTCATTTATCTTTACACAATTGTCGGGAGATTCCGTGCTCAAAACATATTTTACAGTTTTAATTTTTTTATAATGTTCGATTCCATTTTGATCTCTGTGACATAATATATATGCGTGAATGGCTGGAATAGTTTTACAGGAAACAGTCTTGATGTGGTATGCTTCTTCAGAAAGCCTATTTGCAATTTGTTGTAAAGGTTTATCTGGTTTTCGGCACAACTTTCTGAATTTCATCATATTATTCTCATACGGGAATGCCGAAAAAGAATCTAATTTTCCAAATTCTCGAACATCGTCAACTAGGTGTAAAAGCCCATGAACATTGTAGGATAGAAAAGATTTTGAATACATCCATTCGCATCCATTCACAAATTTACTTAATGCTAGTTCCGCAAATCGTACATGAAATTCAGATCCTGAATAGTAAACTAAACACCGAATCGATGCATGCAGTAATAAAAAATTAATGAGCATATTTTCAGATAGAACACCGTACAAGAAGATTGGGCCACTAAATAACAAGATTTGTCTAAATTCCGTAGCCTTGAAAATTTTGAAATCACAGAGTATCGATGGCTTTCTGGCGAATTCAGATGGACAATATTTGGAGATGTCATTAAAATTCTGAGCAGCTAGCTCGATTTGTTCTTTTTGAAATTTTGCGTCTCTTGCATGGTCTCCATCTAACCACGCCGATAACAATTTTTTCATATTGCCAAGAAGCACTAGGTGCATGTAATCGAAAGGAACTTGTGAAACTAGCTTAATATCTAAATCTTCTAACGGCGAAGAATCTGCAAAATGATGATCTTTGTCATTTCTCAAAATATATGCCGCATCAGTTCTTAATCTGTGACTAACTCCGCAGTACGCATGAAACCTTCTTCTTTTAGATTTTCGAATGGCAACAAATAGTTTCATAAAAACATGGCATTTAGAACAGGGTTTATTGCATAAATGACCTTTGTGACGTAAAATGAATGCTCTTGCAACCGCATCTGCTACGAAGCATCGAAATCTTATTGATATTTTTTTTCCATCAAATGTGATTCCATTTTTAAGTTTTATTTCACGATATTCATCTACGAGTGGTTGGAAAAAAGCTGTAGCACTATTTGGTTTTTTACGCCCACGATAAATTCCAATAACTCCGATGGTACTTTCAAGTGACGGAATGTTATTTACACGACATTGTATCGGCCATATGCTAATTTTTTTATACAGTTCTGCGCCATCAGTATGTAAGTCAATTTCCAAAGAATCTGGGATAGCACCGTCCAAATTTCGTAGAATGTTTTGCAACGCTGTTTCTAATCCGATATGCAAATATTCGCCAGATTCAATTGTGATGATCTCCACAGGTTTTCTAGGTGTTTTGAGAAGCGACCGACTATCCGAAGGCACATTCCAATGACAGGGATGAGTTCGTAGGACTCGCAAAATCTGATCAGCTTGTGTGTGGTTGACGCCAGTCGATAGAAAAGCATGTGCTAATTTTTGCTCGAAACTCAGATCATTCCAATTCTGTACACTTGAACCTGCAGTATTTTGACTCTCAATTCCAACCTCTGTAGGAACATTTTCTTGACGATTGACATCTGGAATTTGGAGTAACGGCTCAGTAACAGTAGGTTGTGCGAAAAGAGCATTTTCCCCTATTTCTAGTCTCGGCTCTTCCTCATTCGATGTAATATTTTGCTCTTCAGTCCTTATTTGATTTGTTGGTTGGGTATTTGGTCTCCGTAACGCTGAAGTTGCTATTCTATATTTTCTCCAGATTTCTCTTTGCTGTCGCAGTCCCAGCATTCTATATGGTTTTCTTTGTTGAATGGCCAATCCAAAACATTGTTTTACAGGTGCCATTTCCTACAAAAAAAAGTTAATTAGAAAAATTTGCTTATGGAATACAAATTAACTCTTTCAGTAATAATCGATGAAAAAAGAATCTTATGACTGGTTTTAATACTAAAAAAATATAACATCGTCCATGAAATTGAAAAGAGAAGGGTTTCATGCTTTTCCAAATTCAAATTTAGAATGAGGTATTCTGAATTAAAAATGGCTGACTAAAATGGCAAACTAATGTGGCAGATTGAAAATTACAAAATAAGCAATTTTTGTAAAATAAAATTTCGTATATAAAAGTATTTAGAGTAGCTAAATATAAATCTTGAATTAGATCTTGGAAAATAAAAATGGCCGATAAAATATCGTAGAAAAAAATGTGAAAAAGGCCTCGTTGTGTACCATGAGACTCGGAATATTTTAAAATTATTTTTGGACGCTGAAGTGTATTGATATAAAACGTTAATATTGGACTTTAAACCTTGTTCTATACATCTGAAGTAAACTACTATCTCTTTTTTTTCTCAATCTGTCTGTGAAATGCCTTAAATGAAAATTAATTAATGCAATAAGTTGTTCGACATATTTGATTTGCTATTTTCAATTTTGAAATTATGTTTACATACTCTTTTTCATCGACCCGAAATGGCACAAAAACTTTATACACTAAGTTTTTTAAGAAACGTTACTTTTTTTCTAATTTTACTTTTTTCATTTTTCATTTTCAACATTTTACTCATGAATCATATTCGACGTTTAAAAATATCTTTATTTGTCAAGTTTGGCGAAAAACAATGACTTTCTTGATTTTGCTCAGGCCATATTACAATTGCCATTTTTAATATTGAGGATCTGAATTTGTGTTCGGATTAAATAATCAAAATTTTTTTTGCATATCAAATTTTATATAAAACTTTGCTGTTTTTTAATTTTTAATAAGCCAAATTAAATTCAATTCAATTTTTCAAATATTAATTTCAGTATGAATCCAGAGACCAAAAATACCTTCACATTTCATGTCACAAAAATTTTAATTTATCGAAAAAATAAACAGTTAAAAATTGTTATTGCTCAAATGTTTATAGGTTCAAATTCAAAATTATTTATAAATCAACGATTGACTCAAATATTAATGTAAAATAATGTTCATAATTAAATTACATAAGTTAAATGAACGAAATTTATTAAAATATTTCCATAATTATTCTTATTATTATTGATACAAAAAATATTTTCCCTTATTATTACTCTAAGTACCGTCACTATAAAGTCAGTTAATGAAAAATGTATCAATAACCTCTCTAATTGAAAAATTAAAAAATGTAGAAGCTAGCCACTCCAAACTTCCTAATAGAGTTTCAAAGAGTTGCACAAGATTCGTGCAGAAAGTAATATTAATAATTAAAAACAAAATCAAACATTTGCGAAACACAAACTCAACATTTCCGTTCACCAATAGTTAAAAAAAGCAAACAAGAAAATTGAAAAATTATTTTTCAAGGGAATTAAAAGTATATAAGATAACAGATAAGAAATTACCATTCACACAAAACAGTTTTCAGTGTCGATGCTAACTTGTAAAACTAACGAGAAAATTGAAATTAAAATAATAAACCAAATAATGAAACCTGATTCATTTTATCATTTTCAAAGATCAATCTCTGAATAAGTTTCATGTAACGATTTTATGCTCCCCCCACAAAATAACATCAGAAATAGTTACATTTTTTTCCAAATTGTTTAATTGTCAACTTACAATTCATTACCGTTATTCCAAAATGAAATTATTCGTCACAGGCCTCATGCATGTTTTGTTGTTCAAAATGAAAACGAAGAGGTTACTTCATTTCTTATATTGAATCGATTGAGGTTTGGGTGTAGAATTGAATGCTGCTTTCAGACTATCAAAAGAAGCCAAAAAATCGTGGAATCTGAAATTGCAAATTGTTTTATTATACATTATCTACATTTAAAATAAATTAAAAGAACAAATTTAACTACAAAGAAGTGAAACAGTACAAAATAAACTTGACTTAAAAATGCATGTGTTCCAGTTTGTTCAAAAGTTGTATCCGTTGTACATGAATTGAAAGATATAATTTTGGATAAATTAAAAAAATTAATAAAATTGTTTGAATTTCAATTAATACCAAAAAACTCTTCATATAAATTTATGAGAAGCAAGAAAAAAATATATTATTGTCAGAATTGAATCTTTCATGATAATTCAAATTTGAGTTACTGAACTAACCTGGCATTTAATGTCGTTTAAATTGATCACTGATGTGTTTTACTTTTGATTTTAACACAATATTTTAGCTTTTAAAATGAAGCAAAATTTTATCTTATCGTTGGTAGCCTATGTTTTCAATAAATATTCAATTATTATTTCCTGGAAAATAAGAACAAAAGTAATATAAATGACGGAATGTTACATTGTTATTATAATATCAGAAACTATTACGATATTCTCAGAAGTGAGAGTAAAAAATAAATAATTATAAATAACGATATACTCACCAAACTATACAGTTTTCAGTCAATTACAAAATTACATTGAACAAAGAAACTTATTAGCTCATTTGTAGGTTATATTAGCAAACGTTGTTACATGTACACAGCACCATGAACATATTTCAAAGTTACCAAAAGTTACTATTTTGGTACTATTGTGAAAATATGCCGCAAAGTTTTCAAGTGCGACTCAGAGAGGTCGTATAACCTTGTTGGTATCTTGGTGAGACTTTTAGCTAGTGTTTAAAAGTTCAAAGACTCTGGCGTTTCCACTCCGACCCGGCTTCTCATTTTTTGTTCAGTTTCGTAAATATAACACTAGAAGTAACCCAAAATATTCAGTGTCTTTGAAGTTCACGTATTCACTTTTATATATATATAAGGTTGCAGAATTTTTATATTTTTATTCTGACAAAATTGTGAAAGTAGGGGGAACAATAAAAATCAAGCGGAATAATCTGGAAAAAAATGCCGCCAACAAAGACTGTAAGTAAATATATCTTTTCATTGAATAAAAAGTAATCACAGTCCATTTTTATAAGATATCAAAATGCCAAAAAGTTATTCTTAGATTTCATTGTTAATGTTTTTTTAATATGATTGCAGAAAAAGACAAGCACCAATTTTTTCAAAAATTCAAAGCTAAATATCCGGTCCAGTAGACGCAGCATTAACAAACCAAAACGTTACCAAACTACTGAGTCGGAAGATGGTCATCTAAGGAAAAGAAGAAAAATCGTTGATCATAATGATGACATCAGTGATATAAAACAATTACTTCGCAACGAGCAACCAGGTCATTTTATCGAAAAAAAAATTTGTTAAAACGCGTTTATGGTATAGATAAAGGATCGATGTAACGTGAGAATATATAAAAAGATCGTTCTTTGCATGGTTGTTTATGAAAATCATATTGACTTTTCGGAACTTTTTTTTATCGTTGTTTTCATAACTAGGAAATATTTTTACAGGACTGTAACTGGGTTTATTTTTTTTTTTCGTTTACAGGCTTTGATGTATATGAATAAATTAAAAAAATGGTTATTTATTAATGAAATGAAAACAAATTGATAAATACAGGATCTTTGTTTCGCATCAATAATTGCGTTATTAATATTTCATTCTACTTATCCAATAATTTCATTCATTTAGTCATTTTTTTATTTATTATAATTTATTAACTTTTTCATTTAAATGTTAATTTTTAATCTTTCAGATTTTTGAGTCATAATTTATAAAATTTTGCCATAAAATTGAAGTTCCAAAAATAGGAAAATTCATTAAACAATAAGAACATTTTTTGTAAATTTGGCATAATATTGATTAAAATTTATAGATCGGAAATGGAAATTTTCCATTATAAATAACATAACTATTCTTCATTTTGATATAAATTTTCTTAACAATTTTTATTTGTCTGATATTATTTATTCGATTGAAACAAATAGTAACTTGTAAATAAATTTTTCGATTCAATAAAGTTATATCTGTGATTTGAAAAATAAAAACAATTCGATTTTTGATATTTTAAATATTAACTTACAAGGAGAAATTTCTAGCATTTAACGAACATTTTTCTAAACAATAATTATGCGTTTACAGGAAACAAAATGGACCCGAGAAGCACCATAAAACATCACAAAAAAGGGACTCCACCGAGAGTTATAAATGAATCTACAGATTCCGAGAACATGTCAGATGGATTAGAAGTTAGTGACAATGAAGACAGTTTAGGTACAAAATTGTGGAAATATTTTACTAAAATCATTTAAAATTGTAGTTAAATTGTTTATTAAAAATTTGATGAAATTTTAAAATAATAATCGATAAAATTTATAAAAGGTTTTTTAAATATTTACACAAAATATTTTGTTTCAAAGGAACTCAAATTAATTATTTCTTGTGGATTCTAGAGGAAAATTACAGCTGTGAAAGTGACTGGCCTGATTTTGAAGATGATAGTCAAGAGTCTACTGATTCTGAAACAGTTGTTGAAAAACAAGTTTCGCAAAACCCGGAACTGAAAAAGGATGCAAAAGAAGCAAGAGGTCAACAACAAAACACACAGAAGGAAACTGGAAAAGGTCTGGAAAATCAGCAAAACGAACAAGTTCAACTAGTAGAACATGGACAAGATGCAGTAGACCGAAGAGTTGAACAATCCGAACAAGTTCCACAAAATGTGCAAGCTGGACAAGGTGCAGGAGGCCTAGAAGATCGTCGGTCCAAAGAAGTCGAACAAAATGTACAAGCTGGACAAGATGCAGGAAGACCAGGAGTTCGTCGGCCCGAACAAGTTCAGCAAAATGTCCAAGCTGGACAAGGTGTAGAAGGTCTAAAAGATCGTCGGCCCGAACAAGTTCTACAAAATGTACAAGCTGAACAAGAAGCAGGAAGCCCAGAAGTTCGTCGACATGAACAAGTTCCAGGACCTGCAAATGTTCCACTGCTTGAAGAAGGTGGTGAAGATGTACGAGGCCCAGAACAACAACCTGTTCAAGTTCAAGGTTATGGACCCGTACCAGAAATTCTAAATTTTCCAGAATACGAAGAAAATGAAGATAATGTTGAACAAGCAGAAGCTGAAAATGAAGCACCTAATAATAATCAGCATAATGATCTACTACCAGGAAGAGAACACATTTTACCTGAAAGAAGCGAAAGAAAGTAAGATGTGCATAAAAGGACTGTTATTTTATAGAATAGTGAAAATTCATTGAACAACCATTTATGATTCCATTTTCCTAATGTCGATAACTTTTGATGATTTAATTTCAATTTCAGAAGATAAACGATTATGACTACAAAACAATTTTTAATATTATCATTAAATAATCAGTCAATCAATTAATTTATAAAAAAGATAAAAAAATATCGAGAATAATAGAAAAGATTGGATCACATTAATTAATAATAATACTGCTTATATATAATTGCTTCTAATAATACTTCTCTCAATTCCTAATAACTGAAATTAATTTAATCTTGTAATAAAAATTACCAATTATTTATATAAATTTTTTTGTACTAATAACAGGTTGGATAGACTTTTAACGGGAGTCGACGAAATTAAAGTTATGATTCAACGCAGTCAACAAGTTAGTTACAAGAGACCAGAAGAACTTCCATGTAGATCGCTTCAAAATGTGAGAGATTTTGAGAACATTTCAGACATAAAATACAATGATATAGTAAGTTTTGTAAAATGTCAGAATTTTTATTTTAAGCGTGATTTTGTTAATAATTATATTAATTTTTTTTTACTTTACAGCTTGCTTACTTGCGAGGACTTGGCGGATTCAATCTCAAAGAAACCCAAAATATATGCTTGAAAGAACTAGTCACTGATGAGACCTTGTATCATCATTTCTCTTGGCTTGGAATTCAAAGAAATGGCATCGTTCAAAAATTTCCTCTACTGCGCACAAAGATAGTCCGTTTGATTGAAGGTAAATAATACTGCTTAAATAGACATTTATCAAATTAAAAATATTATTTTATTTTTTTTTCTGAATTAAAAGATTTCATTGTTCCTTTTCCATAAACTAAGAATTTGATAATAATTATTATTTATTCAAATTTCAACTAGTAATTATTGATTATTAACTGAACAAATCAATTGAATCAATAAATTAGATCAATAATATTAAATAATGAAATAATTTATTTATTATACTAGTCTTTCGTATTATGTAAGACTGATAAATTCAATCTTTTTTTTATTTTAATAATTTCCTTTTAGATAAGCTCTTTTTAAGTTAAGACGAAAAATCTAAAAATTTAAAATTAAGATTTTGCGATATTATGTTATACATTCTTTTTTTTCAAGATGCCGTTGCTGGGAATAGATACATTGAAGCTCAGAGTGAAAGAGTATTCACAGAGTCAATGAAAATGGTTGTACGAGGTGCAAAACAGCGTCACAGAGAGACACTTCCTCCGCAAAATAATCGCAGGAGATTGGTCCTGCGAGAAGGTCAAGTGTTTGGAGACGAAGCCTAGTAGTATTAGTATTATTTATTGTTGGTCGGTTGTGGCACGTTCGTTAGTTTAAAATTTAAGTTAGGAATAAAACCTAGAGTTTTTGTCATACAGTCTAGAATTATCCATAAAAATGATAAAAAATATTGAAAAGAAAGTTTTTGATCAGATTTTAAATATATGGAATGTTGAAGTGTTAAACGTACGTTTTTATGTTATTTGTTAAGTTAATTTTATTTTTTATCTGATTCTATATAATTTAGAAAACCTCCATTCTTAATTTCCCGGTTACAAAATATATAAGATAACGGTTAGGTTTAAGATTTCAACTACTAAATTAAACAAACTTATCATACTAATAATACGATTGCTTTAAGGTAAAATATCATGAGATAATCGCACATTTTAGTTACTTTATAATATAATTATTTCCGACATAATTTTTTTAATCACTCTGTTACCCAATTTATTTATTATGGGAGAACAATTTGGCTTTAATAAGATCAATTTTCATTGAAAATTGTTGATAAAGTCTCTGAACTGTGTTTTAATACATATTATTTATTAGTTCGAAGATTTTGTCGACTATTTTTAATAAAATTTAATCCCATTAAAGCCAAATTCTTCCCCCATGATATTCAAATAAGGTAACAGAGCGATTTTTTAAAAACAAATATCTCGAAAATAGTACATTAAGAAGTAACTAAAATTTCTGATTTCCTCTGACATTTCACCGTAATATGAAAAATTTGAAAAATGTTTATTTTTACATTTTATTTTACACAAATTCTTCGTGCAATTACTTCTACGCCACTAGAATCCAAAGAACCTGATAAAAAACTTATGCAAATAAACTATAAATTTTAAGCTTAAATTTTAAGAAATGTTCATTTTATAGATTAATATACATTTGTATAATTTATGGAAAATAAATCGTTTTTCATTTATAATTGAATGTTTTATTATTACATTTACCATAGTTGATATAAGTTGTAAAAAAAATATTTGATGATTTTTTGCAATTCAGTTTAAATGATTAACTGAGGGGAGTAGCAAAAATTATATAGTTTATAAAAAAAAGTTCTGAATTATAATGAAATTAGAAACTAGAAAATTAGGAAGCTAGAAATGTTTAATTTTATTAATATAACATTGCAAATAAATACTATTAATTATATTTTTTTTAAAAGGATGTAAAGGATTTACGCAAATTTTACGGACTAGGACGGAGTTAGATTTACGTACAATTTACATACAGCTTCTACGTAAAATTTACGTAAAATTTACGTAAAGGTGGCTATCAGGGAATCAAAGATTTTGACTTTGGGCAAAGACTTTTGCACGCTAGTGTATATATATTTTGTATTCTGTATTATTGCTAAAATGTGAGCTGAAATCGTTTTTATTTTGAGAGTCATTGAAATAAAAAAAGTATGGAATTTACAATTTTTAAATTTTTGCGCTGAAATCTTCTTTTTTAATTCGTCGGGTGGCGCTGCTGTCATTTTCTTTCACATCTACATTATTTAGGGATTTTTATTTCTCCAGTACCAACCTCCTAAAACTTGCTTCAATCGACTGAAATATCACCTTAATGATCGATATATTATTTAGTAGTCTTATAATTACGAATGTAAACATTTTTTAACATTTTCACGGGTTTGTTAAAGTATCTTTCAATGTAATATTAACATCAGTGTCAAAGACATTCTAAGTTTAATTAAAAAGGTAAGGAATTTAAAAAATGTAGTCGCAAATCCAAAAGAATAAATAAATAAATAAAAAATTTTGTTGCAGTTTTTTTTACTGAAATTACCGGTAAAAGACTTGAATTTTACCGGTAAATTTCGGTAACGATTTTCATCATTTTACCGGTAAATACCGGTAACGATTTACTGGTAATACAATCCTTAGACTACAGGAAGGGCTCGACAAAAGCGCCAATTCAGAAACATTAAAGGTAAATAACTTAGCAGGTCGGCTTCAGCATTTTACTGAAAGTTGGAAAACAATTACAAACGATAAATTTGTCTTAAATAGTATTTCTGGCTACAAAATAAATTTTATAAAAAAACCAGTTCAACAAGAGTTGCTTCATACAAACCCCTTATTAAACGGATCACATACTCTGTCGGATGTGAGAATAGCTGTAAAAGATTTATTGAACGTCTGTGCGATTAGGTGCTGTAAGACATCGGTAGATCAGTTTATCTCGTCATACTTTTTAGTTAAAAAATCAAACGGTTCGTTTAGATTTGTGCTAAATTTAAAGTCACTTAATAAATTTATTCATACAACACATTTTAAGATGGAAGATGGGCTTACAGCATCTAAAGTAATATCGCAAGGTGACTATATGGCGAATATTGACTTAGAAAATGTATATTTTCAAATTCCTATTCATTCTAAGAGAGTAAAATATCTGAGGTTTATTTTTGAGGATTAGTTGTACAAGTTTACGTGCCTCCCCTTTGGATTAAATGTGGCTCTATTGGTTTTCACAAAAATTATGAAGCCTATAATTTTGTTTTTGTGTTTCGGTACTTCTGAGCTTGGCTCTAAAAAGAATGTAGATGCCACAATTAATTTATTAGAAAACTTAGGCTTTATAATAAATTATAAGAAATGTAATTTAAAAGAAAGCACAAGAGCCAAGTTTCTAGGCTTTGTTTATGATTCTCAAAAAATGACTTGAGAAATTTCGGAAGAACAGAAATCTAAACTACTTAGTTTAATTGAAAACTTTTCAAAAATGAAACTTTGTACAACCAGGCTGTTAGCAAGCCTTATAGGCAAACTCAACGCTGTTTGTTCAGTGGTAAAATACGGGAGACTCTATTTAAAAGAATTGGAACGAGTTCGGTTTTTAAAACTCATTGCCAATAAGAACACTTTTGAAGCAGGAATGAAGGTACCCAGCCTTATTTTACCGATATTGGGTTGGTGGAAAGAAACAATCCCATCTGCGAGTAGCTCTCTCAAATGCATCTCTGACAGGTTGGGGCGCATTTTGTAATAGCCAAAGAACTTACAGCTTTTGGTCAGCAAGCGAACGAGGTCTTCACATTAATCATCTAGAGCTTATAGCAGTATTAGTCTAAAATGTTTTGCAAATGACATTAATAATTGCAGTATTTTACTGCGAGTGGACAACACCACAGCCATTGCATACAGGGTGAATAAAAAGTCCCGGAACGGTCGAATATCTCGAGAAATACACATCGGATCGAAAAAAGGAAAAATACGTGTCAAATATTTTTAAAAAATCTATCCAATGATACTAAACTCGACCCC
>JABFPM010004434.1:0-12640 GCA_022817325.1 Idris sp. 1 HC-2018 | reverse complement strand
TGACCCACAAACAATATACTCATGAAAAAACGTTTCTAAACTAATGTTTACAGTCGCAGCGTCACAAATGAACAAGATAAAACATGCATTGTTTTATTATTATTGTACTTATTTTTGTGCGCACGCGTCGAAATGTGACATATTTGTGCTTAAAATAAAGTTAAAGGATAAATAAAGGAATACATATAGGTTTTAAAATATCATTTTCATGTTTTTTAGTTTTTTTATTCGAATTTTGTACGTGCGTGCACTCAGTGCACCGCGCGCTCAATGAAAGGTTAAAGTAGTTTTTGAGTCGGTAAAATAGAAATTGTAAGTATTAACTTTGAGTTTAGCGAATGCTTTGAAGTGGTGATGCCAGTTAAAAAAGGACAGAAACTATTGGCGACCATTGAAATAAATGAAGTAAGGTATTTTCTCTTCTTGTTTGCAGCAACATATGTGGATTTTTGCGTTTACAACTTGTCACAAATTCTTTCCATAAAACAGTGCAGAAAATGTTCTCACTGTATCACCGTTCATTCTTTAGCATGCAACGTTATGCTCCATACGTGATAAACATTATTATATAAATAGTGACCGATGGTTTTAATCTCGCGTGCAACTAACTAATGTTTAGTCGAATAAAAAGTCGGTTAAAACGGAACACAATGTAAATTCAAAGCAAAAAGTGCAAAAAATGATTACTTTTAATAAAGTAAGCAGTGAGTGAATGGAAAATGCAAAACACTGCGAATTTCTTTTTAACATATTCACTGAATACATTTAATCTTCGAATATTACATGTTTATATTTTATTTTTAAATGTGAGTCAGATTCTTTGATGTTGTAAAATATGCAAAATAATAAACCTCATAATTTTAATAATTGGAAAACTAACCACTAATATTATCTGAATTCTTATGAAATGATGGATATTTTATCATTATAAAGCAAGTATATTGCAGCAGATAACCTCTGTAAGAATACATATAAACTTTGTTATATTTATTTAAATTTCTTGTAACATTAATTAATTAACTATAAAGCAGTGCACATTAAAAAGAATATTTTTAGAAAATAGCTTATAGTTTGACATTTGTAAATCTTATTATCTATTGTATTATGATGTTTTATTTGTTTAATTTACTAAACGAAATTTAAAACAATTGTTTGAGTCACCATTTTTAGTAGGAGCAGTTTTTTAATTAAATTATGTAAACATTGATATTTGGTATTAATAATTAAATTAAATTATTATTTATTTTTCTGTTTAAATTATATGCGAGTTATTAATTTATGTAGATGAAAAAGTTCTTAAATAATATATTTACAAGTGATAAAATAATTCGGATTTCTTGTTAGTTAAAATCATATATTTATTTCATTTTTCAAGATTGTCATTTACTTTGTTAATCGAACTAATTAAATTGAATAATTTCAGATCAATGCTGAACCTCTATGCTTATTACGAAGAGACAATCTATAATTATTATTACGATGACATTATCACATGAGTTTCGATATTATCTTCGACACCGGAATTATTTGAGAAACGTTTTACGAGAAACTGAACGAGCACTTGACATCATAAATAACGAAAATTTGTTTCTCGAAGGTATTTCATTTAATTTATTTATAACAAATAATTGTAAATATTATTATGCACAAAATTAAAAGAATTTATAAAATATAATAATAAAAATTCGTGTACTTTTTTTAAATTCATTTTAATTTCATTTTCTTATAAAACTTAATTAAAAATTGTATTTAAAAAAAAAATAAACAAATATCTCTAGATAGTTATAAATAATGAGAATTATATGTTAATCGAATTCCATTATAATGGTTTTTTAATTGTGAATAAATAATCATTAAAAAATTACTTATTCGTAAAATTATAGGTTTTAATAATAGAAAAATAATTATAATATTTAATAAGAAAAGTTTTTAAACTTTTGACATTTTTTGCGTTTATGTACATTACCTCAACTTTTTAAGCAAAAATGAGTGTAACCTAACATCTGTAATTTATATTTTTTCAAGACCGAAAATCTTGTTTCCTTTATCAACCATAGATTTATACTTTATTCACTTATTATTAATTACAATCAAAACATTTCCGATAACCCAAGAAAACTTTGCCTGATAAGCTACTCACCCTAACGAGAAATATATTTGAAACTTGTTTGTATGTATAAATATACTTGTGACAGCATTTTAAAGTGCAAATAATACGACCATATTATACACAGTAAAATAAACGTAAACAAAAATCAACATTCAAAATAAGTAATTTTTGAAAGAATTTATTGTCATGATGTAATAATACACATATAATTTAAATGATAATATCTAGTTTATTTTCAGATAACATTGTTGATGAACTATTACCACCTTTGACATATAACAAAATTCAACATATTCTTGAAAATAATCCTGCTATTGTGATATTTGGACAAAGTAATCAAGCAAAAGCCCAGCTGGTTAACAATTTGTTGTCTACTGAAATTTTGCCAACTGCAAATGGAAATTGGCGATGGATAAAATTGGAATATAATGTGACTAACTATATAAGTTTATCTCTTAGTCTGGAGTACGAAGTTGTAGAAAATTTAAAGGTAAATATATATTATTATTAGTAAAAGAATTATGCTTATCAACGTATTTAAAGTAACAAATTTTAATTTCTTAATAAAATTTTATTAATACTTTATGTTCTGTAAAAAATTGTTTTAAATTTTTCTTAATTTCTTTCTCAGGCAAACGAAAAGTCATGGATCCCAATACCAAAAGAAGATCTGGCAGTGTCAGATCAAGACGACCCAAATTGTCCTACGGTTGTCGAAGCAAAACTCCGTCAGTCAAAGTTGCAAGATGTTTCAATTTTCGTGACACCAAACACCGGAGCTGTGAGGACACTGGCAAAAGGCATACTAAAAATTTTACCTATATTTTTATACTCTCTCGACGATCATCTCCTTTCCGACGAAAATCTCAAAGAACTCCGAGATCTGAAGGAAACCTATCCCGACAGTTCTATTCTATTTTTATCTTCCTCAGTACCGTTATTAAAGTCACCAAAAAATGGCAAAACAATCGAATCAGAGAAACGTCGATTGAAAAATCATAATACACAAACAGTCGACTTAAATACCACAGAGGAAAAGGATGCAGAAGAAATAAGTCCAAAAATTGACTTGTTTCTTCAGCTTCAAAATGAATCGAAACTTAAAAACGAAACTGTCAGAACAAAGTTAGAGCAATTGCGTGGTTTGGATTTCCCTCAGTCAGACAACTGGAAGTCTACTGACACTAGCTGGTTGGCTGGCGAACAATATGTAAAAATAACTTGCGAAAAATCTGATAAATTATTGTCATTTGTAAATTATAATTTAAAATTCTTTCTTATCGGTGCTAGTAACTGTTTGTACAAAGTCCACACTAATGGTGTACGCAAATTTATTTTAAGTGCCTTCGATAAAGCGAGGGAAATTCAAATCACACCAAAAAGGATTAAGTACGCTCAAAAGATGGAGCACGGGTTGTACACGAGTCTCATGAAAATAGTCAACGATAAGCAGGAAGAGCTAACAGGTCTTATTCAAAATATTATTCATGATATGAAGTTTAGAGTAATGCAATCCGACGACTTTTTTCAGGTACTTTTTCTCGATAAAATTTAAAATAATTTATTAAAAGAAATTTATATAAATTTTTCATTATTACAGTATCAAAATGTACCCTTCGAAGACAACGAGAGACAAGAATGGTACGCGACAGTTCAAGCAGCAACCTCAGAAGTGCAAAGATACATTCTGAATCGTCTGAGTGAAAGAGTTGCAGAACAGCTGGTCACGTCAGTCAATTGTTTGCGTGAAACTTTTGTTGGCACCTTGCAACGGTGTCTGCTCAAGCTCGAGGAGAATTTCGAACACGAAGCTAGTTTATCGGCCAGCGATGCTCTGAGGCAAATTTTATCAGCTGCTTACAATGTGGAGCTGCACAGTCTTTCTCCTTCGTTAATGCATTCATTTTTGGAGAGGCTACGTAGACTGTTTAAGTCACTGCCACTACCCTGGACACCTATGCCCATTCTCGATATGTCGTGGAGAAAAAAAGTTACCATCGAAGTACTTAATTCATTGTCAGCTGCGAAACTTGCTCGAACCATATCATTACAGTTTCGAGACAAAGTTAAAGCATCTCATGACGCATTTCAGGTAACTATTTGTTTCAATTTAAATTTTACTTTTTTTCCATTAAATTGTCTTACTTTATTATATAATACTTAATTATCTTTCAAAGTAAGAGATCATTATTTAATATTTAAATTAGATGTATTTAGTGCTGTTTCAGCCTTAATTGGCCTGGAAACACGATTCAGCCTTACAATATTTTACAATTTTCCTATATTTTACATAGCAGTTTCTCTTACATATAAATAAATAAATAAATACATTCATCACAACATTTACACTTATTAGTTTTTTTCCTATTTGTCGCTCGTTCTTCCTTTCTTAGTTTACTATTCTTCTTCGTCCGAATTTTCTCCTTTTCCTCTTTCCGCCTTCCTTATCTTTTCCTGAACCTTATCCATATCTCTGTTACCTCTTTATTTCTTTTTGCTTTCTTTGATTTCTTCACTTTTTCTTATACAAATCCTTCCACATTATCAAACCATTCTTTTGTTTCTTTGCACTCTTCTATATAGTGTTCGACATTCTCCATAGTCTTCTCTTTCTCCACACAGCTTGCATTTCTTTTTCTCCTCATTTAGCCAATATTTTCCTTTACTATCCATATTTCCGCATCTCAGTCTTGCCTTCACCTTTATTTCTTTTCCTGATCTACTTTCTCTGATATAATCCGGTGTTCTTTTCCTATGTTGCCATCCATACCATGGATTATAATTACTTTTCCTGATTTTGCCGTCTATTATTTGCATTTCTATTTCTTTCTCCCTTTTTTGTATTTCTGCCATCACGTTCATTATTTAATATGTTTTAGGCTGCTTTGAAGTCTCTGGAAAATCGTTTACATGGAAAACTGGAACGCACTGAAGAACAAAGAAAGGTGATACGCAAAACTCATGCTCCTAAACTTGCAAGGCTGGCCCTGGAGTGCACTTCAATGTGTGACCTAATTACGTATGGTTTGCCCCATGTAACTAAGGAAATAGATCGCGGTCAGTTTGGGGTGGTTTATGCTTGTGACGGCTGGGGTGGTGCTCCTGGGGCCTGCGCAGTCAAGTCCATGGTGCCGCCAGATGGCAGACAGTGGTGTGACCTTGCGATGGAATTTTACTATACAAGAACTATCCCAAATCACCCTCGAATCCTCAAACTGAGAGGCTCAGTGATCGACTATAATTACAATGCTGGGTACCACGCAGTTCTGCTGATCACTGATCGTATGACGATGGACTTGCAGTGCGCACTGCAAAGTCGAATGCCCTGGCTGAAAAGGATCCAGATTGCTATTGATGTGCTCGAAGGGATTCGCTATCTTCATTCACTGGGACTCGTTCACAGAGATATCAAACTAAAGAATGTGTTACTTGATAATGATTATAGAGCAAAAATCACTGATTTGGGCTTTTGCATAACTGGAGCAATGATGTCAGGGAGTCTGGTTGGAACACCGGTGCACATGGCTCCGGAGTTAATGACCGGTCATTATGACAGCAGTGTGGATATTTATGCTTTTGGCATATGCTTTTGGTATATCTGTGCTGGTCACTCAAGTCTTCCTTTTGCTTTTGAACAATTTGATAATCAAGAACAACTTTGGAACAGTGTTAAAAAAGGTGAATGTTATTCTGAGCTTCAATTTTAGTTAGAATACACTTACATTTTAGTTACTTATGGAACATTGTAATTTACAGGAATTCGTCCGGAAAGGTTACGACAATTTGATGATATTTGTTGGAATCTGATGACACAATGTTGGGCTGGTGAACCTTCAAAGAGACCTCTAATTGGCACGATATTACCAATTTTAGAAAATTTGCGTGAAGAAGCTGAATTGTACGATAACAAGTTTATTCATAAAGATTCTGATGATTCAGAGCCCAAAGGTACGTTTATTATGTATGTTAAATAATGGGTTTTAGTTTAATGAAATATAATAAAATAACATTTTTATCGTATTATTTAGGTTACAGTCGTTGTGTACTCCTCGATTCTACGAAGAATGATTTCTGCCAAAATGAACAATAGAATTATTGTAAAGACTTATAATTTTAAATATTATGTTTTATAAAACAAAGAAAATAATATAAAATGTATTATATTCGAGTGCTTAACGTCAGTAAGAATTTTATGAAGAGACTGAATTTAAATGTAAACATTTCACTATTGTTAAAAAAATATATATATTTTTTTGGAATTAAAGTATATACATGTTTATGATGCAAAAATGTGTATGAAATTTAATATTCTCAGATTTGAAAGATATTACAATTTTATTAAACGTTAGAAGACATTTTAATAAAGTTAAATAAATGTGCAGGGACCAGCATGTACCACTATTTCTCCAAATATTTTTAGAATGAAAATATATATTGTTATACTATCAGCGAATTAATTAATAAACTTCACTATTAGAATCTATGAAAGTGTAATTTTCAATTGATTTTCTCATATTTATGTTGAAGTTTATAAAATTATATGGGATACATTTTTCGCTAAAAATCGGTAAAATTACCGAAATTTCATTATTAGACAAATCTACAATTTTCATTAATTATTGTAAAGTGTTTTAAGAAATGTAAACATAGCAATGGAATTCAAATTTATATACAGTTAAACTTGAATAAAGTAGGGTTTAGATTTTGGTTCTACATAAACACTTCTTAATATACTTTTTTGTAAATCATTATTTCTGCACAGAGTTCATAAAATTATTATCAATGATTTCTCATTTGTACAAGTTTGAGTGTATTATAACTAGATTTTAAAAGAAACGAAAGAAAAAAGACTAAAAATTGATCGAAGCATTATTTAGAATACATTTGTTACTAACATTTATTTTGATATTAAATAAATGATAAAACTTAAATTATAAAACATGACTTTTGACCACTAAGAGAATAAAAACAATTTGACAAATTAAACTATAATATTTATAGTTTTAAAATTTCAGTAAAAAATTTATTACTTGACATTAATTTAATTAAATTAATCAAATTTAATAAAGCAAGAACGCTAGTCAAAAATGAACTATTGTTAATTCAGTATAAAGATATAAATAATAAAATATATTTTTGGAATATTTGAATTAATTCTAAATCATGATCTTGAAAACTTAATTTTATAAAATAAATTATAATGCATATAGTAAAATAAAAAAAAAGAATTAGATTTAAGTTACGTGTAAGTCTGAAATATCTAAAAATATACGAAAAAATGTTATAAAATTATTTTATTTTCAAACAAAATTAAATTTTCTTAGCTATGCTAAAATAATTTATAAGACAAAGTCTTACATGTAGAATAATTGTATTTAATAAACTTTGTTACATTTGTATTCAATAAATTCTATTTCACATTACTAAGTAGGTTTATAATTTTTATACAACTTTTCATTCCTTATATTTACAAAATCGAAAATTATATATTAATTACTTTCATACAAAATCTGCTTAATTAAAATTTTTTATAAAATAAAATTATGGTAAGTTTTTAATATTTTGTGAAGCAATTCAATATTAGCCTCAAAGTTTAACTGTAAAATGAACATATTAATGCGTTTACACTTAACTAAAAAATAATATTATTTAAACTATAAATAAAACAAAATTATCAAGTATTTACTTTAACTAATTGTAACATTTATATTTATTTATATGAGTAGTAAAATCATACAACCTAAAAAAGAGATATTTAATTACAACAATTATTTAGTGCATTTAATAAAAGCTATTAATAATAAATAAGCTTACTATGTGAGCGCATCTAAACGGTGTTTTGCACTTTCCAAATCGTGTACAAATGTATAAAACTGTTTCAAAGTCATCTCAGCTGTGACAGATTTGGCTTTATCATTATCTTCATATACTATTTTTAATAAAAAATATAGCGAGTTCTTTTTCATTTCTGCTTCATTACTTGTAATTTGAACTGAAACAAATATTTTCATAATTTAAGTATAATTTTTTTTATAAACATAAAATAAAAGTTGTATTCGAATTTGAGGTTTAAAAGTCATTATTACCTCCGAAAGACCATGATACATCGAGAATTTTATTAATTGATTTATTCATATTTTATACTTTAAAATATATAGACAATAAAGTTAATAAAATTAATAATTATTTATTAATATCGACAAATTCTTTTTGGTCTTCCTAACCTAGCAGTAAAGGTAACCAATGACAGCTATAAATTAGCATTTAGTGAGTTAACATCATGACAGAGAGCGTTGGTGTATATTTTCAGTTGAGTTTGTTTTAATCCGATTTTGATAATTTATTGTAACTTTTCATATCTTCCCTGGTTAAATAAACATAAGTTTTCATAAGAGAAAAAAGCTCTTGTGAATTCATACGGTTTTTGCGACGGAAAATTCACAAAAGTATAGCATGCATTTAAATGTATCTTGTTGTGAATCGTGATGAAAAAATAACTCATAAATTCATGTGGTATTTTTTATAACAAAATTTGTAGTATTTATTAATTAAATATGAAATTGTCTATAGGTTAAATTTTTTGAGTCAAAACATTACAAAAAAGTCTATTATTTAAAGCTTTTTTTTGTATTTTTAAATAATTCTAATTCAGAGTGATGAAAAATCAAATTTTCTATATTTCACTTTTCTTAATAAAATAGCTAATCAAATGTAATTAAAATGTAAATTAATAAATTGTTTTCATTTGTTTGTGCATTTTTTACAATATAATTGCTACGTAGATCAAAAAAAGTGAATACATTTGCTTAGAAATAATACTATCTGCCGTTATTTTTTTTAGATAAATTCTAATAAAATAATAGAATAATAATATATAGATAATATAGGATAATAATAATAAGATAATCGAATAATAAAATGAGTTTAGAGTTAAGGAACTCTGTTAGTTTTTTTCTATAAAGTAATTTAAATATTAAACAAATATTTTGTACGAAGTTTATTAAAATACTTTATGAAATCTTTTGAAGTACTTTATAAAGTCTCTTGAAGTCATCATTGAAATACTATAAAATCTATATGAAATGACTTCATGTTTGAAGTCTTTTGTGTACTTCAATATACAGTGAATTATTACCTCTTGTATTAAACATCAAATTATCCCTTCTTATAATTTTAATCAACATCTTCAAAATAATATTATTCTTAAAATAATATTTGAGTCTTTTATTACCTAAAACAACTAATAATGAGTCGTATTCGTTTTCTAACAATTTTCCCATTTTCAATTATTTCTTTTTTTACGCATAAAAATGCAATTTTATACTATAATTGGCTTCCTATAGTTGTTTTCTTTGTCTCCTACCCTCAAATAAGCTGAAGCTTTGCTTCAATTTTCATTCAATATGTCCACAAATTTAACCGTTTAATCTTGACAAATGGTCTTATTTCTCATTCTATCAACTTCTTCTTTATAATGTTTCTCTTCATGGTTAAGTCAATCTGAATTCGATTTCGATACAAATTTCCAGTATTCGTACATTTCATCTTTAATTAAAATCATCATTTTTTATCAAGAGTTCGAATCTCTGACGAAATAACAATAAACAGTATAACAATGAAAGAGAAAATAAAAATTAAATTAACAACTCCATAAAAATTTTTCACATGGAAATTCCAAGTGGAAATTTCACGTCACTTTCAAGGTTTTGTTACTGACTATTATTATTTTAAAAATTTGTAAACGTTATATTGAAATTTGCAATTAATAGGTTTCCCTATCGAAAAAAATGACGTGAGATCTGATGTAAGAAAAGACGTAAGAACTTACGTGAGTTATCTCGTAAGATCTTATGTGAAAACATATGTATGGAATTAGCGTCAGTATATATGTAAGATCTTACGTTCTTTCTTACGTAGTTTTGAAAACAAAAATTTTAGAATCCCGTGCCAAAAGAACCTAACATTTTTTTTATTAATAAATAAATAACAAAAAAATATTTTTTTTTATTTATCACTTTTACATATTACTATTTTATCTGTAACTTAAATAATGATTTATGTTAAAAAGTTTAAAAAAACAATAGTTGCAGTTAAATAGCAACTTCAAAAAAAAATGTTCTTATCTATAAGACTAAAAACAAAGATAACAAAACAAGACATATTACAATTAAAATAACGTTCTTATCATTGTAAAAACGTGGTGAATAAATCGAAAAAAAACAGAAACTTTAGGTAATCTTAAACTTTTTTAGTGGCAATCTTTTTGTGAGTTATTTTAATGTGTGAGTCATCTACCGGAAAAAAACGATTTTTAAGAATATGCTGAGCAGTCAATAACAAGTTTTTAAATTTCAAGTAGCACATAATTTTGCAAGAGATTAATTTGTAGATGTCCAAAAGTCATTGATTTTTTGAAGAAATATTTACACTTATTTTCATTCAAAATAAATTAAATTAATAATAATTAATAAGTTCTTCGAAAAGAATCGAAAATAATTTTCTTTATTTATAATGCAAATAATACAATTTAGCAACCTGCAAATCACTCACCGACTCATCTCGTCAAACGGTCACATGCGAGATGCTTTCTTAACCAAAAAATTGCGTTGGTAACACCGCAACGCGACTAATACTTGTACATTATTTTTAATATTAATGATTAATAAACTTATGAATTGCAAATTTCAATATAACGTTTACAAATTCTTAAAATAATAATAGTCAGTAATAAAACATTGAAAGTGATGTGAAATTTCCACTTGGAATTTCCAAGTGAACATTTTTGATAGGGAACGTGTTCATTATTAAATTATTTTTTGATATCATTGTAATATATATATATATATAAAAGTTAATATATATTAAATAATAGTATAAATGTTACGCAGCATGCATTGTATAATTTTTTTAAATATATTTTACATGTTTTGATAAATTATTGTCGTTATAACTTTAAAGATCTTTATAGTTTATTATGCAATCCGGACAATATATTCCCTGCGTTTTGTAAATGCTCAATTACCTCCATCACTTCTAGAGTGCCGTCTACATCATTTAAAATCATAGATAACCCTGTACCAAGTGCCGAAAGACTTGCTCCTACCAACTCTTGGTATGCCACAAAATAACTGTCCCTTTTCTGATTATTTGGCTCCATTGTTGCTTTAACTTCCGAATCTATTTGGGGAGTTTCGATGAAACCCTGAAATTTTTTTTTATATTTCTTACTTTTGTCGAATAAACTTTGATCAACTCTTTCTTTTCGTCATCGGTCATCCCTTCTTCAACGTAAAAATTCCAACGATCTAACACTTCCGGAGGTATGTTAGTTTTGTTAGTTTTGTTAGTTTTGTTAGGTATGTTAGTTACGGACAAATATTCTTTCCTTGGATTATTTCCTAATACTTGTTAAATGTCATCTTCAAGTTTTCGGTTTTTCTTATCTATCATATTTTTGGGTAAGTCTTCTTGGGGCTTGTCTTCAACATTTACTTCTGAATCTCCACCTAGTTTTAACAGAATATATATTTATTTTATAACTAATTTTTTTATTTATTATTTTTTTTAATATTTAGTTAAGGTTTGGATATGCCTCGTCTCCCATACAAGTTCATCCTTCTTATTAAGGTTTTTTTAGGTTATGTTTTGTATCTGTTATTTAACCTTACAGTTCTTTTCAGCATCTTTTTCTTGGTCTTTTCTCCAGTTGTCATTGTCGTCGTCGCTGACAGACTCCCCGGACGAGTCTCCTTCTGATTCATCTTGAGGAGAATCCGACTTTTCGACTTCAGAGGCCATAGATTGATGCCAAACCTCTGGACCTGTCGCTCGTGTTTCTGTCGATTCTAGTTTCTTCTTTAACTTTTTGGATAGCTTTTCAATCTGCTTTTTTAATTTCTCCGGGTCTTCATATTTCTCGCGTTTCCTCTATTCTGTCATTTTTTTTGTTTACCAGATTCACAAACAAGAGGGAAAAAAGGCTCTCGCGTTGTAACTCTCTCGCACAACAAAATCAGAATTGCGATTTGGCGGGAAGAGCACTAAAGGGGGCCCCAGACTCAATTATTTTTGCTTTCCAGCTCTTAAACGTTGTGACATCTAGCAAAACCTGACGGTGCTACATCGCAATCTCTAAAAAACGAGGCCATGAAATATAATTTCAATATTATTCAAGTCTTAAGAAATTAAAAAAAAGAAAAGAGAAAAAAATAGTTCTCAAAATTTAAATTTTTGTCAACATTACTCAACTATATATGTTTAATATTTTTTATATCGATAACGTTTCGGGAATAAATATCGAAATTTTAACTTTTATTTATATTTATATTGGTCTGACTAACACTGTGAAACTCAACGAAATAATGTGAATTGAGATAAAAAATTACAAAAGAAATTATGGCCAAAACATGTGGTACCTCCTATTGAGAGAAACCATGTTGAATTATCTAATTAGATAATAATTTGTATAAATTTAACTAAAGAAATAAAAATAATACAATTTAACATTTTAATAATTAATGAATATATTAA
>JABFPM010004433.1:0-12642 GCA_022817325.1 Idris sp. 1 HC-2018 | reverse complement strand
GATTTTTTTATAGGATTCAAGCCACTCAGTTCACAATATTTACAATAAAGGTGAATGTGACGAACAAACCCGTATTTTTTGTCAGATAAAATGAGTTTCAAATTTCCATCATCACAGTCATTACAGCAAAGTCCGTGAAATAAATAATTCAGTTGTTCAATATCAACAATAATGTATTTATCTTCAGGCAAATCTAAATTCTGAAAACGATATATTGCAAGTAAGTTGAAATAGTACAAAATTTTAATATTTTTAATGTTATCACTCGGAAAGAACATCAAATATACCTGATTATTTGCTGCATCTCGTAAATTTTTTATACGCTCATTTACATCAGTAACTTTATAGGTAGGTTTCGTTTCAGAATTGTCATTTTCAAGATCTACTGAAATTTTAGCTTCGGATTTCAAACGTATCAGATCATTCACAATTTTATTGTGTTTGTTTCTTTTATTAGTTAGGGGCTTTTTCGAAATTAACAAAATTTCTGCACTAAAATAATGTTATAAACAATCTACAGGTTATTGAAACGTCAATTGTTTTGAATAAAATCGTTCGTAGTACGATTGTTTTTAGATTGCAGTATAAAATATGTTTCTGCTTCAAAATAATCTTATCAAATAAAAATAATTTATTGAAAACGTCTATTTGAATTGTTTTAAATTAAATTGTTCATTATTCATTTGCCAATTGTACTTTTAAAAACATTATTTGAGTATTAAAATATTTTCACGTAAAAAAGAAAAAGAAAAAAAAATTACATCAAAAAATGAATTTTTTCATATTTTGCATTATATTTCAATTAAAATTATTATAAATTATGATGTTTTATCTTAAAATTATAATCTTACAGTGTTTTTATTACAAAATTACCGTTCATTTGCAAATTCTCATTTTTGCAGCTATATTCAAATTGTATCTTCTCTTACAGTTTATGAAATAAAATTATTTAGTTTTCGGTTTTTTAAGTAAAAAGTGTTGCTCTATAAAGTTATGGATTTTTTTCAAGAAAATTACTCCTGAACTCTATTTTTGAACACCTAACATTCAAAAATAATTTTTTTGCCCCCCTCTATAGTTAATTATAAATGTCCTCTTAAGATGTAATCATTTTCAATTCCCTTATTTATCAAGGATGTTTTTGAAGCCCAATTTTAAAGTATTAACAAATTTATTTCGACCTTTCGTCAAGTTTGTTGGTAATTTTGTTAATGATAAGTATAATATATGGAAGAGTCTAAATTTATTAATTTAAAACAGATCTCATGGCAACATGCGAGAATCATGGTCTTCTTAAAACCAAAGCAGCTTATGTTGAAAATGTTGAAATAAACAAATAGGTCAGCTCAGATGTAAAGTTGGTAAGCTTTAGCAAAATAGGCTTAAAATTCAAAATACCCTAAAACTTACAAAGACTAAAAAGGTTACAAGAGTATGATATAGAAAGTGTCATAGAATCTATAAGTTTTATTAAAACGTAGATCTTAATACTTTAATCTAATGTCTTACAATACTCTAGAAATGCTAAACCAGTTTAGTACACAGCTTGTTATTCATGACCAATCAATTTACTAAGAACTAAGACAATAAAGCGAATAGAACAATAGTTACAGCAATTTATGTAATAGCAAATGTAATATTTGCATGTTTATTTATGTAATAAATCTAACAAACAGCCCAAAATCTATAAAATCTTCTCTCCAAGATAATATGTATGAAATATGAATAAACAATTTTTAGTTCAAAATTAAAATTTTGTATACATCAGTCGAAAACTTTTTGGATTTTGTATGGCACTTTATTTATAATCAGCAACCCAAACCGAAGTTAGAAAATATATTTTTTTGCATATCTTGAAACAAAGTTAGAATAAAGATTTCTTACTGTGGTAATGTGTAAAGTTTTCGTATTACTCTTGTAAGCAGTGATCTATGGGAACAACTTCTTGTAGTTCAGTAATGGTGGTTCTCCTCTAAAATGTTCTGTTGAGGTTGGTAAAATTGTTTATAATGAGGCTGCAACAAGGACACTTGTTGGCTGGAATGTCTTAAAATAATTCCGTTGTGTTGTAAAGCTTGTAGAACTTATCTTTTAGGTTTGGGTTGTTGATTGCAATGTGTTAAAATTCTTATACTGTCTTTGGTTTAACTAAAATAACGTTCAATACCAAAAAAAGTTTCAATTTTTGTATACAAAATTTAAATTCCGAGTTTTTGTTACTCTTTTAATAAAGCAATAAAATATGATGTTTTTGAACTGATTAACTTTTTCATAATTTTTATTTTACTTATTTTGTGATAAGGTTATATGTTTTTACTTTCAAAAAATATGTATTATTTGAGTTCTCTAATTTTTGTTAGAGGTATGTTATGATGCATGTGTTTCGTGCTTTTCGTTTGATTTCTATTTCACTTTTACATAAATTACTTCAACTATTATTATAAATATTATATTATCTTGATTCTCAGTAAATTAATTATGTAAGATGCGCAATAAACTAGCTTAGTATTGCATCCTATTGTAAAACACAATATTAAAGTTTTTGTTTTAAAATCTATATTTATGGAAAAAAATGAGATACTGAAATACTCTAAGTCATTTTAAAATTTAGTTTAAAGGCATCATTTAAAAAAACTAGCAGTGGTAGAACTTTTTAAATATTGTTTAAAAAGTTCAAACGTTATTTGAAAAACTTCTAGCACCGCTATAGTTCTTTTAAATAATGGTTAAATATAATGTAATAAGTGCTTTATGCATTTAGTTTACTAGCACTGATCGTAATTTTTAAAATCATAATTCCTTCAGTGTATTTTTTTTTCTTGAATAAGTTTATACGTTTTTGAAACTTACGTGGAATGGGATAGGCATATTTATCAGGATGTTTGGCAATTATAGTATTCTTGATATGCCGACGACCTACACCATGGGCTCCCAGTAATACTAAAGTTTTACGTTGGAAAGCAGGATCTACAAGAAAAGTAAATATTAAATTATTAATTATAGCTGCATGTAAATTCAAATAAAATTTAACGTTAATAGTAAATGCTGGGTTCTTTTGAAGGAAACACATTTTATATGCCTACATGAGTGCAGAAAAAGAAAAAAATTGAGCTCGAAATTGCTTATGAAGATTTATAGGGTTACTAAATAAGTGATAATGTATATAGCAAAATTGTGTTATTTTTTATTTAATTTTGTGCTAAATACCAAAAAAAAATTTTTCTGTGCCTTGGAAGGAGATGGAAAGTAAGAATAGATATTTTATTATAAAAACTGGGTTTTTTAATTTTTGATCATGGAAATTTTATATAAAATAGAATAATTTTAAAATACTTACAGGGAAGCTTAACAACCTCCTCGTAGGTGACCAGATCCAGCTGGTCAAAGACTGCATTGTGCTTTGCGAGATACTTATCCCTATACTGTTTTTTCTTTCGACTAAATATTGAGCAATTGACTGAAAATAAAAATTGACATTAATTTTTTATTAAGGTTATTAATTTATTACTAATAAACTTATTTTTTCATATCATAATTTATTTATTATATTACTATTTTTTATATAATAAGTTCTATTACACTCATAAAATACTATTCTCAAGACAAAAAGTAAAATGTAACTTTTAAAATATTTCACTCAAAATAGAAATTTCTCAAAAGTCTACCCTAAAAGAAAACTCATACGTTGGTTACTCAAACAAGGTTATTATTACATAACTTTTGATCGAGAATTAACATTTTTAAGAGTGTAATTAGACATGTTTTAGTCAAATATTGTAAATCAATGGCACTTCTAATTATAACATAAAATTGACCATAAAACTAAATTCTTACCATAAAAATAATTCGATTTTCTCAATCAAAATCTTATTATCACAGATGAAAACATTTTTAAAATTCAATTTAGCTTTAATTTTATACCTAGTACTTTATCTATAAATTAATTTTCATTAAAACTAAAAAAAAAGTTCACCTGTGAGAAAAGATAATGATGAGAAATTAACATTTTTCAAGCATTCCAAAGTTTGAATTTCGAAACAGACCAAGTTGCATTTCAATTACTCCTCCACACCACTCTTACCAATTAAATAAAAATGTTTGGGTTTTATATTGAAAAAAAAATGTAAAAGTTTGAGCTTTTTAAATCAAACCAATTGTAAAAGTTGGAGGTTTTTATTTGAAAAAATTGTAAAAGTTTAACCGCATTTATTCATTTTATTAGATTGATACTTTTAAATTCTAGTTTTTGATTTTTGAAAAATATGTTTAAAAAATATATATAATGAAAGTAAACTATGTAAAAACTATTTTTGAAACTAATCAGTGATTTAATTTTGTGGTATTGGTGGTGGGAAAACTTTTAAATAAATTCATATGAGTAAAATATTAATATAAATTTGACATCTTTATGCATTCTTGGTGTCATTATTTTTAAAGTTGTCATTTTTTTGAGATGTTGTTAACGAACAACTTTCTTAAATAAGATATTAAAACTAAATTCGTTAATTTCGCAAGCGTTTGTGCACGAAGTACGCAGATTTTGAGCGAGCAGAGCAAGCAGAGCCCTTCAGTATTAATAAAGTAGTATATTGTGTAACTAGTGCGAAAAATGACAAAATTTTATTCAAATCAGAGAATAAACTAATAATAGAAGATCTAAAAAAAATTAAGTTGTCCTAATTTTTTTTAATAAAAATCTACAAATAAATTAAAAATATGCATTTTTATTCAAGAAATTAGCGTTGAATTAAAAAAATTAGTTTTTTTCTGATTTGAAATAAATTATTTGAAATACGTTATAGCTCCAGGTTTTTAGAATATCCTGTAATTGAAATATAATGTTTGAATATGTAGTCACATAACATAATACTATTCAATAATAAAAAAAATCGTTAAATGTGCCTCGTTTTTACAGCGTAAAGATAATAAGCGAGCAACGATAGCATATTTACTAAACTAATACACTTTATACATTAATGTGATCATTTTTTAAACTAAAAGTAAATGTCATACTTTTTCGTCAAATTTTTATTATAAGAGCACTTTGAAGAAATGTAATTTTGTATTTTCTAATTATTTGTATAATTAGCAATAATAGTTTACAAATGCTACTATTAAGTTCAACGATTGCTAATCTGTTTGAAAAAGAAAATGAAGGATTTCATTCTAAATGCATTCATTTGTTTGAATAAAATTGTTGTAATTTAAAACCAACGGTGCAAGAAAAACCTACTACACAAGTGCTGTGAAAGTTTTCTATACTTTTAATACACATGGATGCAAAACTCAAAACAGTGTAAATATTTTTAATTAATCGACAATTTAGAAATTCAACACTCTTTGAATGAATTGTACTTTTCGTAACATTTCAAGAATTTATTTTATTTATTTAATACTCTTGATTTGAAAACTGAAGATAAATCTAATAAAACTTGTCTGATCATATTCAATCATATACAGAAAATGTATTGAGTCTGATTGAGCATGCTCAATTTTTTCATTTGATCAGACTCAATTATATAAAATTTAGTCAAAATTCAGGTCTAAGTTAATCTAATTAGATTTGATTGTGATTAATTATACAATTTTTTGTAAAATTTTAGAATTTTTTGTAAATTCAGGACTATTCTCAGATTTGATTAGACCTGGACTTTTTTTTCCCGGAATAAATTATAAATTCAGTTAAGCTAAATTTTATTGAATTTCATTAATAAATATTAGAACACTGTATGTAAGCTTTAATAATCATCAGAAAATGTATTTAGAAAATTAATGTAGCCATTTTGTTAACAGCATCTTTTTGTCTATCATAAATTTTATAACTAATTTTTTGATGATTGTTGAAGCTTATATGCTAAAATTTTATGCTGTATATTAATAATTATAAATAAGATTAAATAAATTAAAGTTAATTGAATTTATATTTTATATCTATTAAAAGAAAAAAATCAATGTAAATAATAATTCAATCTACGTGAAATTATTTGCAATTTACCAAATTATTCAATGAAGTGTAATTGTGTTTGATTATTACGAAAACAACATAAAAATATTTCTGAGTATGAATTATTGTAACTTAACTTTATAAATTTGATGACAAGATAATTCATGTAATATTTTGCATAAAATGTAGCAGTATTAAATTAACAAAATTCTATGTCCACCACAAAAATTAATTTTAACAGGAAAAGCGATTTATTTGTCTGCCACAAAATTTACAGCTATTTTTTTAATAAATAAAATTATTGTTTAAGAGTATTAATAAAAAAAACCGTGATAATTTTTATTAAAGCTATTTGTTTTTATTTCTACATAACCAGCAGATTTTATTTATTAACTAGTATGAGAAAAAAGCCATTCTCGAGAGAGGAGCGCTTTTTTAAGAAGTTCCAGCAGGTCACAAAATATGAAAATATTATGTGTGAAACGATGAAATAAAAATATGAATGCATGACAATACCAAAGCAAGACGACAGAATACTGAAAAAAATACCTGTAGAATACACAAGTATTCTTGTGCAGCTAACAAACGTGGAATAAAATTTCTATAATTCAAAATTCAGTACATTCACGTAAAAAATATAATGCTTAGTTATATTCTAAACAGAAATTAGTTTCTATACATCGATTCTAAATAATTCTACATTCTGGAATGATTTAGCACTGATTTGAAAACTAACTTTTGTTTAAATTATAACTAGCTTGGAAATATGTAATGATTCTCATAATTAACTATAAGGAGTCAGAATGATCATGATTCAAAGCATGTCTCGCAACGTCATAATTAATGGAAAAATGCTGAATGTTCGTTGTCACCATTAGAAATAGTATATAATGCATCGTGGGAGTTAAAGAGGATAAACGAGCAAACACACCTTGCTAGGATGCAAAATTGGGCTGTGGAACAATTTTTCATTGCGAGGGAGTTGTTCTTTAACTCTGATCTGTTTGCCGGTCAAAGGAGTTTTGAGAGAACTATTCTGCAAAGAGTCGCAGGGATTGGTATCAGAACAATGTACTGCGACTCCCTTGAACCTTTACTTAAATGGGACTTGAAATAAAAAACTCTGGCGACTGGATAATAAAGATGAAGGCTAAGCACTGAGATGGAGGATCTATACCAACTCAGTTCCTTCAAATATCTTTAATATCTATGTCAATCATGGGATTTAAAATTGTTTACTCCCGCGAGGAAAATTCGGCAGATTTTTTGGCTCGCGCGAAGGCCCCAGGCCCGAGCGGAAGCCAAAAACGCTGCTGGGTTTTTCTTGCGAGGTTGAAACAATGTTTTACTCCCAAGGAGCATACGATATTTTATGTCACGAGAGCAAATATCGAGCTGTTTTATATACTCGGTTGCGGGAGTTTAACATTGTCAGCCTCAAATGAAGAAGTAAAATAGCTCGATTTCGACTAGAGGGACATAAAATATTTTTTAATCATTTTTCTATCAGTGTTAGAAAAAAAGATAACGTTTTTCCAATTCTCATGACACTTATCAACGTTAGATAATTTTTTTTAATTTACTGAATGTTTCGCAAAAAGTTTTTAATTAATGTTATGTCTGTCACACCCAAAATAACAGTTATGTAATTTTCATTTCTTATGTAGTCTACAGATTTTTTCTTTATACGTGATATAAAAAAAAATAATTTTGCAATTAGAGGCATGCATTTTTTTATATCAACTAATACTGTGACTTTTGCGATACATCTGTGTTATATACTTCACTGCTGCTAAAAAAAAATTTAGTTAAAATTTTTCTTCTCGAACATTTTTATGGTTGTGAATAAATGTAAAAGATGATAACAATAACTTTTTAAGTAAAATTATTTATAAAACACAGATGAATCATGTTATATGGTTCATATATTTTATTATGCATATTTGCCCAAGTAACAATTTAAAATGGGCATTGGTTGGGATCTTATGCGATGAATCTGAGGCCTGATTGGAAAAACTTACTGGCGCCTAATGGGGGATGTAACGCATCCGAGAGTGAGACTTCGTATTGGCATTCCAGTGAGGATGCCTCAGTAAAACCCTGCTAGACCCAAATCATAAAAACCCTACAGGATCCTAGCAAAATGGCAATGATTTGACCCTGGTATCTTATATCTATTAGACATTTTCCGATATTATAATTAAATGTACATTAATTGAAAATAAATTAATCTTAACGAACAAATTCCCTATTAGAGCAACAACACAAGTTCAAATTAGTATAATTATTTGGCAATCACTTGTAAACTTATAGTTCAAGATTCATAGATCATAATTTATATTCAAAAACAAGTGTCATTTCCTCAGGGATTTTCTTTGTCAAGATTAATTTATTTTCAATTAATATACATTTTAAATATTCCCTGAAGATTTTTAATAAATTCAAAATGTCGCTGTCAAATCATGTCAACCTTACTAGGATTTCACGGGTTTTTTTAACCCAGAGCCTCACAGGGTTTTTCTTATACATTTTCACCGGAATGCCTTGCTCGCCAAAACTACAATTTATTTAAAATTTCAAACCTAAAAAATGATTAAACTATGCATATAAAATGTTGTTTAAACCTGAAAATATAAAACATTAAGTTTCACACATTGTTACTAAAATTCAGAAACAAATAAATACAGAAATTCTGTAAATAAAAATAGTTAAATATTATAAAAAAGTTAAGATTTTTTCACACGTTAAAGGTGCATATAACGTTTTTTGTAAATTTCAAAATTCTAAAAACTTAAATTCTGGCTAATAATGATTAGGCATTTCTTAGAAAATCTTATGTAACCTACAGTAGTTTATCCATGAAAAAAAACCATTTGTTTAATATATAATATTCCTTACTGGAACCTAATGTGAATTTTATGAGGCAATTTGAAGCTGTTTTTTCACTGAAAATACTTATCAAGGATAGCTCAGATTTTCGAATGGGAAAAATAGCTTGGTAACAGTATTAACATTTTACTAGGCCCTGCTAGGGTTTTCAGAAGGTAAATCTTTATTGGGTTAAAGTCAAAAATCTTAACTAGAACCTAACGAAGTTTACACATGAATCTTCGCAGTTGGGCTGCCTCTTAAATACGTTATTGGGGCCAAAAAAAAGTTTTAGTGGGGCTTTAATAATAGGATTATCCGATGAGACCCCAATGAATTTGAAATATTTGTCCCATCAAATTGTTACTTGGGAATTTAAGAATTCTGGGTCATAATCGTGAATCAGATTCGAGTGCTTATGTTTTTTAAAAATTTAATTGCAAGTTTGGAAAGAGATCATAAGCTACACATTATTCTTAGATAAACTTGAGCTACTTAAATTATTATTATCAGCTAACTTAATCATTTTCAAAAGCCACGTTTTACTTCTTACTGCTAATGAGCAAGAAATCTGAATTTCTGACTGTGCTCATATTTTCAATCCTTAAGTTTTTATTCACAGGGATTATTTTATTAATTTTACTTTTCAGTGTAAATCAATATAATTTTACCTGATTGCCCTATGAATCAAATTACTTACAACTCATTAGTTTTCATTTTTGATTTAAGCAATGTTTCATTTTGCATTTAGGTCAGAAAAATTCAATGCCTGCAAATCATTGAATCGGTTTAATTCAATTTTTTTATTCAAATTTTGGATTGCAGCAGATGATAGTGAAGTAAATTCTTTTTTTCAGAATATTTCGCTAAATATTGTTTCCTAAAAAAAAACATTATCGCTGCATTAAAGGTAAGCTTGATCTAGATATAATTCAAAGAAAAATTATATTCTATTGAAGTAGATAATTTCGCTTTATTTTAAACCTAATAAACTGAATCGCTAGCGTTGTTTTTGAAAATTTTAAAATTACTATATACAATAACATGCTTCTACGCGAAATCTATACATGTCTCTGTTGTTGCAGACAGAACTCGTACCTGTCGAGCCGTCGCAACCTTCGGCGTGAGATGAACATCCTCCTTCTCCTTCAACGTCTAGCCCGGCATGACATAAAATATTACAATGTCACTCAAAATATTTGCAAAATGCAATAACTAATACATCAGCGTAGTGTTAATGACTTCCTTTTATTCATTAAAATTCACAATCTTATCTGAGAAGTTGACTTTATTCCTTGATCTATATTAAAACACTTGCTACTATCTTATATTTCAATTACAATAAATTGTATTTTGTTTCTTAAAAATTTATTTTCGTCGTCTTTGTGAGAAAATTTTATTATAAGATTTTATAATTTATGTACAAAAATATACTCATAGATGAAATTTATAGAGGTTTTTTTTGGATTTAGTAGACAAAATTTAATGAACACTACAATTTAACAATCGATCATATTTTCATGTCTCTATTTATATTATAACTAATTTGAGTTGAAGAACAACCTAATTATTTACATTAATAAAATATTTATGCATATTTATAAAATAAATATAGCTGCAGGTTTAAGTTACTGTAAATAAATGTTAAAACTATCTATAGTCAATGAACATATATTCTAGATAATAACTTGGAAAGGTTGTTCTAGCAGTAAATTTTTTATATCTCTACCAACCATATATGAGCAGATCTAGAATTAATTTCCCGTTAGAGCGAAAAAAAATTAAAATTTTTTGAGAAGCACACCTTCCGAAGGGTATTTTTCGGGTTCAGGGGACCTTGAAGAACTGAGAAAAAATAGGGAGCCATCTGAACAACCGGGGTGACACCCCCAAAAATCAAAAAAATTAAATTGAATTATTACTGTAATTTAAATGTTGTTACTTTTTTTATTAAGTTGGTGAAGATGTTATAAATATTCACAAAAAAGCAGAATATTAATTATTCGCATAATTAAACATCTGTACATGGATTTTTTTTTTGGCCAAATAAACAGGGCACTAATTTTCTGACTTTTAAAAAGGTTCTATTATATTCCTAAAACTAACCCGAACACGTTTAATAGATGTAAGACATTTTGGATACAATTAAAAAAATTATTTGAGAATTTTTTTAGTAATAATTCAATTTAATTTTTTTGATTGTTGGGGGTGTCACCCCGGTTGTTCAGATGGCTCCCTATTTTTTCTCAGTCCTTTAAGGTCCCCTGAACCCGAAAAATACCCTTCGGAAGGTGTGCTTCTCAAAAAATTTTTTTTCGCTCTAACAGGAAGTTAATTCTGGATCTGCTCATATACACTTCAGAATTAAAAAAATGATTTAAGATAAGAATGTATACTACTGATCAGAAGTTTTAAAAATTGATCTAATTATAAAGTTAAATAAAATTGAAGAATTTGCCATTTCGCTTAATTAAGCATCTTAAAAACGCAAATTTTGAATTTTAAAATGTTTGAAATTTTCATTTTGATAAGAGCAAAAACTTTTTAAGCTTTACAAATAATTGAATTACATTTGTCTACGAAAATAACAAAATTATGGGATCAATAAGATTTTTAAGCTTTTAATCGATAGTGTGTATTAGAATATACAGTTTAAATATGAAATGTGTAAGAGTTATTTTAGATAGAACATCTCAAGATTCTTCATTATTGCACTTGAATAATTATTTTTTCAAATTCACAAACTTCGAAGATGATTCAAAGCTCATGAAATGGCATATTGAGAGCATGGACACATATGCAGCACATACATGCAACATATATGCTACTCATTTGTATCACAAATATTACATGTAAGACGCATCCATGTCTAACATGCATGTCGAATGTCATATGTACATGTCTACTTGTGAAACATAAAACATATGAAAATATACAGTCAACTGATATACACATACAAATATTACGTAAAATATATATGGCTCATATGTTTCACATATAGATGTACTCATTTTATGTGGGATACATTTAGAGACAATTGAATTAAAAAAAAAATATTTATAAAAACAAATTTTAAAAATAGAGTTCTTATAGCTGTCATTTGTTTGCTAAAACCAAAATAAATTTTGAATTATTTTAACTACATATACTGAGAGAAAAAAAACTTATTCGGTTGATTTGGCAGGCTAATTTGGTCGGCATGTTAATTTGAATCGATTGAACTTTTAGAAGATTACTTATGCTTGATTTACTGTACTGCTAAAAAAAGCCTTTTATTTTTCTCAGTGTATGTTAAGTGAATTTCTTGAAGACATGCCATTGAAATTGAAAAATAATCAAGAAATTATTTGTTTTATTAGTATAAGTCTGTATGACTGACCGAAAATCATTTGAAGACATTTTGAAATATGACGATTGCCATATTTCTAGATAAAATAATTGAATAATTATTAGCAAAATATTTACTATTAATCAATAAACATGTATTGTTTACGTTATTTAATGTAAATTGATTTTCATTATTATATTCGATTATGTATATTTAAGGACATAGTAAATTGACGTTGGGTCGAAATTTAGAATTTGTGAAATATAAATTATAATGAGAAGTACCCATAGTATATGGATTTATATTACAAAATGTGGATTCTTAAATTAGAAATCTGAGGACACGAAAAATTAATTTAGCATGTTATTTAATCCACGTTGGATTAGTATTTTAAATTAATTAACATAAAAACCTTAAATGGAAAAATTCAACAGCAATAAATTACAACATTACATGCTCCATTGAGAGAAAACCTCAAACATTTATGCAAATATTCAATCAG
>JABFPM010004432.1:0-12643 GCA_022817325.1 Idris sp. 1 HC-2018 | reverse complement strand
CATGATTCTGATTCCGAGGGGGGGGGGGGGTTTGCACCAGTCCGCCATTAGAAGTTTCGCCGTTTATTATTATGTCTATCATTATTATTAATTAATAAAATTTAATTCTTTTTTTGTTTTTAAATTGTTCTTTAATTTTTGCTGCACTTGTTGAATAAAGTATCATCTGCGTCACGTGTAAAAGATAGGGTTTTTGCATAAGTATGTTAGCACTCATGCGAAACTCGCTCCACTCATGTTGCCAACTCACGCTCACGCGGAAAGCCTAACTATTCCCACTAGTTGTAGAATATACTATTTCATTATTTTTAATTTTAAAAACAATTTCAACGATTTTATTTTAAAAATAATTTCATCACAACTGATTTACTGGATGAAAACATACTAACATAAAATTAATTTTCTATAACGGATTTGTGAATTAAGTACAATAATTATAATGATGTACATCGAATTTATTAATTTTTGAGAAAATTGCTTATTTAGATATAATGGTGTTTCGATTAACTACGACGAAGAGGTCTACAGCAATATCAAGCCGATCAGTTTAAATATTGATACAAAATGAAATGCCATTATAGCTAGATGAGCAATTCTCTCAAAAATTAATAAACTCAGTTTTACATGACAATAATCACTGAATTGGAATTATGAATCCCTGAAGTTCAATGAATATGTGAAATTTAATGTGAAATCATTTGTATTTGTCTGATGGTCGAAATTAAATTCACATTTGTAGAATTTTGTATTGATTTTTTGTGATTAAAGATCTATATTAAATGTTACTGAACTTAAGCCAAACTAAATATAGATTAAACTACTGTACCTATTGTGTATACTATTTTTACTGGGCATTATTTTTTGAAGAATAATTAAACTTTATTAATATTTTATGTTTTAAAAGATTCAACTATTTGATGATTTAAGTGTATTCACATATAAAATTATAATTTTTTTTAATGTTTAACGCAAAAGAATTGTGATTTATTAGATTTATGATTTAATGATGTATAATATTAAATGAAAATATTTTTGTTTGAAATTTTTATAATTTAAACCAAATAAATTTTTTTTGTAAGTTTTCTTGTTTGTTTTTCGCAAATAAGTAGAGTTTTTGAAGTGCAGTAGAGATGCAAGAAAAGGGTTGGCCGGATAAGTGTTAAATATGGCCTGCTTGGAACATAATTTCGTTGGTAATAGTATACGGCATATTTACCGCAGCTCTAAAAATACTTTTTCATTCGGAGTCAAATCTCATCGATAAAAAGATGCTTATAGCTCTCAAAAATTAATATTTTACATTAGTATTGACATATATGATCAAGTATAAAATAACCCACACGGGTAGCTGGTAAAAAACATATCACTGATATGTGTTTGATTTTGCATAATTTGTATTAAAAATTAAGTAACAGTTCGATTAATTTTTACATTACTAAAACATATTTAATTACAATGATGTCAACTTCTAGTTCAATTCAATCACATATGAACAACATTAAAAAATGTCTTGTTGATGTTAGTTTACTCTATAATTCGTCACTGTCGTTCGACGAAGGGTGGTTCAACATTGTTGTACAAAAACAGTTTCAACTCAATAACTTTTGCAAAAATAGATAAATCAATTTTCTTGACTACCCCATTGATTTCTTAACCGATTCTTATTGAAATAAAGTAATTACATTTTTAAATATCATTTACAATAAATAGTAGTTTTTTACTTACAAGAAGAAGTTTTAAATATTTTATATTTTAACAAAAGATAATCAATTAATTTTTTTACTTTTTTTCTAATACAAATGGAAGTCTTTTAGTCTTTAGTGATTAAATCATTCATTTATATTGGTTTTTTACAGATATCAAACAGTTAGTCTAAATTTTATAACAATTGTTGACGCATTATTGACAAACCATATGGATATTCATTTAATATTGCTATTTTTGTCAATCGATCATTTTTTTACAACTTTTTTAGACAAATTTCATAATCACATTTGTCGTTATTGACAGTAAATTTCACTTTTTTTCTTCGAAATATATTATAGTAAATTAATTTTCCGGTCATATTTTTGACTCGAATTGTTTAAATATTCAACTTAATTCGAAATTTGTTGAGGTATTATGTAATATCAACTATCAATATTTCGATTTAAAAAAAGTCTAGGGTAAGGTTAGGTTCATAAACATAGTTCACGAATTACGATGTCATAACTGACAGCAGCATTCGCTCCGATATTGTATTATTTGTACATGTGATTTTTAATATTTGAATAAAAAATTGCATAATTTCAGCCTAATGAGTTTCTACATAGTTTAATTTTATTGTAAAATAATCGAAAATTCAAAACCGGTCAAAATATTTATTTACTCTTTTCAGTACTGTTTTCTTTTTTACTTTTTTCAAGTTAAATGTAATTGTAGTGATCAATTTAAGAATATATTTATGTTACAAAATTTCATTATTTTTTGCAATAACATTTGTTATAAGCAAATTCTTTGTTTAAAAATGACTTTTTTTAGAATTCAGTATTGATAAATTAATCATGTAGAAAAGTTTAGAAAAAATTATTAAAATCATGTAAAAAAATTTTTAATTTTGAGAGTATGTACATTATAATGTGCAATATGAATGAAGAGGGTAATTGAAAAAATATTTTATAATTTAGTATAAAAAAAACAAAATTTCAATTACATTGCTGAAATATATTTATATAATAATTTGAACATTTCAAATAAACAAGTTTCAGTATTGATTTGAGTTTTTAAAACATATTACTATTTATTTAGATTTGTTCATTTCACAAGGTTTCGTTTAATTTATTTTCTAAAATATAAAACTGATAAACAATAAATGATATTCAGTTTAATAATGTATAATTTAAAGCTTATCTATTTCAGATTCCAAGCAAAAGACATTTAAATGCTTTTTTTAAGTCACATTTTCTGCCTTTTTTACAAATTGGAAAATTTAAGGCAGAGAAAAGTGCCTTTTCAGAAAATAAGGCACTTAAATATGTCTCAAAAGAAGGCATTAAAAAAGGCATTTGTAAATTTGAGACTTTAAATTGAGAAAAGTCGCTAAAATGACTTAAAAAAGTCATTTTTTTGCAGTGTTTTTGAAAACATTTAATAAAAAAATGTCTAATTATTTGTCTATGAAAATTATATATAAGAAACGTTTAAAAGATTCTTGTATGATAACATTTGAACGTTTATTGAAACTATTTTGATGCGGACATTTGTACGTTCATCCAATCTCTTATGAATCTTTATGAAGGTAAAAATACTGTTCAGAAAACCTTCACTTGGAACTACAAAGATGTAAATCGAACGTCCAAAAAACCTTCGTGTTCTCTTGGAGGTATCACGAGGCGAAGCCGAGTAACTACCAACCTATTTTATTTCTAAGTGCGATAAAATTGATTTTTTTATCAATCAAAGATTTAAAAAATGAGATGACTGTATAGTGCTGCCCTTTCGAGAATTAAATCGTAAAAGAAATTCCAATCAATCAACCAATCACAGCTTCAAATTTGTAGTATTAAAATGGCGGAAAATTTTGTGTTGACCGGAACGAATGATTTTTAAGAATGGCTTTATCAGAAAGTGTAAAATTCAGTATTAATTCGAAAAAAATGAACTAATTAAAAGTACCTATACAAATGGGAGAAAAATAAGTCTTGTTATCTTAAAAAAGTAATATAAAATGCTTTAAAAGTGTAACCATTTTTTTATGTTAGGCGTGTTCTTTAATTTGTAATATAGAAAGTTCGTTTTTCTTTGATATGTAAGACATCTCATTTACATTTGATTTTTTTATTAATCTTGCCGTCGAAGTTCTAACGAACATTTTAATTTTATGATTCGTTAAAATTAGTGAAAGTACAGTTTAATTAAAATCAATAAATTTTAAAGAAATTATAAAGTTATTTTAGACATTCATTTCTTGTATAAGATATATTGTTTTGATTTTTTCTATGTTTAGAAAATTACAATAACTATACAATTTAATGTTAATATTTTTGTCTGTAAAAAGCATCATGGAGAGTTAAATATTAATCAAAGTTTTATAGTGAACGTGCTTTTGAAAAAAAAAATCCTGTTTAGCATATCGAAACTAAATATCAATACACATAACTAAACTTATGAACGATAGCTGATATACAATCTTCTCCCCAAAGGCTTGTAAAACATTTAAAGCATAACCAAACATCAAAGTTGTATCTTTATGCATAAAATATCAGTAAATTTTATAATAGAATTTTCTATAAATTTAAACATTAAATTATAAAAAAATATTTCATGAAAAAGTGTATTTTATTTTAAAACCAAAGAAAACAAATTTAAAACTTAGATTGCATTATTTCTTGAGTTTACCAAATATCATGAATATTTATATTTGAGCATCATTTAATAAGCACATACGTCTAAGCATTTTTATTTACTGATTAAATATTTTGTCCTAAACTGTGAAAAATGTCTCATAAAATTACAGATCATATTATGGGAACAAATAGCACAGAATATATTCTGCGACTTTAAGTATCGAAGATGTTTTACAGAAGATATTTGTTAAAATTATAGTATACATGTAATTTTACTTAATATGATTGCAATTTGACGAATGAATATTCGTAAGAAACTATTTATTTTAAGAAATAAAAACTTGATAAAAAATGAATTCTTCTGATTAAAAAAATCTTGATGGATATCAGTTTAAGTTTAAAAGTATAAACAATTTTAAAAAAATCATGAACTAAAGAGTCTTAGTTTATGTTGTTACATTTCGTATGTGAAAATTCATTCGTCATGTAATTTTACTAATAATTGTACTGTAAAATCTTTTATTTTTAACATAATGTTTTTAGAGTATACTTAAAACGTGATGGAAGATTTATATGCTAAAATTGAGATTTGAAATCCATTATGTGCTGATGGTACATTATGTAACAATGTTGTGTAAGAATAGCAAAATGTAAATTTATAAATGAATGGCAAATAAATTTTTTTTGGTCAATTACATACTTTGTTTAAAATGATAAAAATCAATTGCCAGCTTTTTTTAAATTAATTATCTCTTATAAATTGCTAAATTTTTTTTATTTATTTGTTTATAACTTATTTAAATATTTATTTGTATTACTGCTAATTACTGTTAACACGAGCTTATGTTTTATTCTCAAATAATGTACGTTGGTTGCTATATAATTTTTAAATCTGATGAGTGGCTTGGAGGAAGTCTATATATTAATTTATTATCCTATAAATAGCTACTTCGTGACATTGGTATTTATCTTCATGTTTCATTGAAAGACACAATTTTTTGCGAATATAATTTTTTTAAGATCGTACAAGTTTATAATGTAGTAAAAATATCTATAAAAATAAACTATCTTAGTAATCTACAAATACTATTTTACAAAGAGATTTATTTGTTATGGTAATGATAATTGTATTATCTTTTTAAAACAGATTTTAAATTAAACATAAATTCTCTTAGACTTTCGTTAATAGAACAAAAAATTTAAGTTAATTGTGTACACTTTTGTTCAGTTTTTTTATTTTATGTTAAGATGTTAAGATAATAAACACGCTTCCAATTATTACTTAACCCTTAATGTTGAATGTATCATATATGATACAACAACTTCTTTTTACTTTGACACAATAATTTTAAATCTATTTTAACATTCATTTACGTTATGTTCACTGATGTATACTAATCTACATTCAGTCTTTATTTATTCAATTTGTATTGATTTTAATACAAATTTTAATGATTTTATAACAATACATTTTTTTATAAGATTACATTTTTTCCTCGGTGTAACAAAAACTTGGAGCAATAAGTGTTTTGTTAGTGAATTTATTAGTTAAATTTGCGTTAATTAAATGTTACTTGCATGAGGAAATACACCCAAATTTATTAAATGATTACTACATTGTTTATTAATAACTGAATAAAAATTTACTTAAAGAAAACGACAAAAATGTTTGCAATTTGTCATAAAATATTTCTCATCTTTCTATTTGAAAAGTTTAAAAGTAAATACAATTATAAAGGAGAAATTGTTTTAATAGTGAACTTTATATTTTTATGCACCATAATTTTAAGATTAAGTTATTACATTGCAAAGTTAAATGATTTACACTAAAATGTTGATACTGAACATATAGTACAGCAAAAAAACTATGAAAGAAAATAGTTGTCACTTTTCAAAATGTCTCTCGTAAAATTTAAAGAAAAAACTGCTTTTGCAACTTTCAAAGATATAAAGTAACTTTTCTCATTTAACATATTCATAATTCTATTCCAGGTATTATTAATCTTCATTTTTAACTCCACATTGTTCAATAGGTCTTATAGAATATACATTGTTCCCAGAGTTTAGCATATTCTTGTATCAATAAAGTGGATTCTAAGTATATTATATATTCATGTCAATAATTTCATAAACGTAAAGTACATTCATAGTAGAAAAAGCTAACTAAACTAATGACTACCAATTATTCTATTTTGAAAATTGTTTTGTGTATATAAAAATCAAATGAAATTAAATTTAAAATACTTTTAAAAAATTACGAATACTTCAAGATATTATCTTAAGTTTGATAAATTCGGTCTTTGAATATAATATTTCCATTTGTGACACATTTTGTGTGATTTATTTTTTTCATTTAACATGCTCACTTTTTTTATATTCTTCTTCTTCTATATTTGAAATACACACAAATTTTATGCTTGAACTTATTTATATGCATATTATTTGCTGGTTATTCTTTCTTATTCTATGGAATATGCGTCCATTAAAATTAAGCTCTTTTGTATACAACTTGTTAATTTACACCTTGCATTAATCTCATTTATGTTGTGTAAGATCCTTGTTAAGTCTTTGGGTTGTTCGTAATAAGGTGTACATATATTTACTGCTTAATGTTGTAATATTAATTTCTTACCACGATACTTTGTCGATTACTTTACAATTTTCAAGCTTTATTAAAAAAATTACCATAATAGTTTGTAAAACAAGATTGTTATTTTTTTTCATGTATACTTATATCTCAGACGTGAAGCCGAAACGACTAGCTCAGAACCTTATACGTTTTGTTAATATTACAATTACTATTGTATTAATTTTATATAAATCAAAGATACTATATTAACATAAAAACTTTTATTGCACATAAATTGCTTCAAATGATAAATTGAATTTTATAATTAGATGTTATCAAGTGCCATTTATTATCTATACATTCATTAAATTTAATATTCAGAATAAAGCAAGACTTTTGATTGATCTTAAGATTCACTTTTTTCAATAAAATAGTTTAAATCTCAAATTTAAGTTATGTCTTTGTAAAAATAATGAATTGAAACTAAAAAAATTAAAAAATAAAAAGCAGAATAATTAACGAGATAAAACGTTCTTACTGCTTTCAAGTGAAAATTTAAAGAAAAGAAAATAAAGAAAGTTAGAAGTAGTTACTGGCTTGAAAAAAATGAAGATTTATGAATACTAAGTAAACCACTATTAATAAATGTGAATAATCACACGCGGAAAAACAAGCTAGATGCCAAAGATTCGGAAGCCCTTTTGTGGATAAATCTATTGCAAATATAAGACGAAGTTCCAGAATAGTTTGAAGTTGTGCGGGCAACAGTTTTAAGAAGATCTTGAAAAAAACGTAAAAACTTAAGAACTATCTTACTTATAGACTAGTACAAATAGATTTATCCGTTAGATTATTCTGAGTCAATAATTACTTTTTAAGGATATTAAGCAGAATACCTTGCTTTAAAAATTATTTTTCAATAAATGTTAAATTTGATTTGTTTTTTTTTTTCATTTACTTACCTAAATTTTCTTATTTATGGTAACTCTAAAGTACTATCTGTTTTGATTATTATCTTAATTTTTTTACGAGCTAAAATTAGTTCAACAATAATGTTTTATCAATTTACTGATTGTGGATTAACTTCAGCTGTCAATGCAAGGCCAAGAAAAAAATTATTTGCTTGCAATAATATTTCAGTCTTCACAACTAACATTTATAGTTTTGATTCCCTACCTATATATAATATAGCTAGAAATATGATCTTCAGCCTACTCAACAAATCATCATTCCAAACTTAATAAAAAAAGTTGTTCCTCAAACAATGTATTTTTAAAACTGCACCTACAAATCATTATTTATTTCAATCGATACAGCTTATTTTAGCTGGACGACCTTTCAAGATGTCTTCAATGCGTTTATTGCTTTCCGTAAAAAACAAGTGTTCTTTATTGCAAAAAACTGTGAAATGATCAAATAAAATGCGTGAAATGATTTATAGGTGAGCACTGTATTGATTTCGTGTCCTATTTCAGAAGAAACTAAATTAATATTAATTCGTTTTCATCTAGATAACTACATATTTTCTTTTATTTTTACACGATAATTTTTGTTATAAAACAACTGTATAAATATGCTTTATATTTTCTCGGTCTAAAATAACCGTCTTAAATTTGTCTTAAAAAAAAACCATCTTGAGCAATCGATTTAATGCTTTAAATGTTCAACGTGTACAAATTTAAAATCCGTTTTTTTATTATTTGATTCTAAATTTAAAATAGTAGCATACTGTTGAAAATATTTATTTAATATTTATTGTTATTAATAACAATTTTTCTAGAAAAAAATGGATTAAAAATGTGGCATAACGATAATTTTCTCTTTTCAACTTTTCATATAACCAAAAATGAGTAGTCAAAGACACATTATATTTCAAATTATTGTCTTTATCAAAAAATACTTTTTCACCTATATTCTTCAAAATCTAACATTTCCTTCGTAAGTTATTAGTTAAAATATACTTTCAAGTTTTTTCTTTTTTCTTATGTATTTTTCAAGTTTAAAAAATTTCGTTTTCCAATTAGTCTACGGTTCCTAAATGTTGACAGTTAGTTTCAATATATTTAATGAACGAGTGTCTTAAATTTGACAGATTTCTGACCTTATATAGAATGTTAAAATAATTAATGAGTTTTATAAGACGACTGAATGGCAGAAGTTTGACAACTACTTCGGCTGGCAATTGTGAACCAAATTCAGAGTGCTTTTGTTCTATTTCTACCTAATAAATATTAAAAGCTTGTTTTATTGATGCAGTAATATTTTTTTTAAGCGGATATAAATAGTTTAATATTAACTCACGATTTCTGTGACGCTCAACTGACTTTTTATAAAGATTGTTATCACCTTTAAATCTACAATTAATTAATATATACGATCCCTTAGAGAATATTATTTGAATAGACTATTAAGTTTTGTATTTCGTAATAAATTGAAAAAAAAAATACATTAAAGTAATTAAGTCACTTTAATTAAAACTTGTTCTCAGAATTGAGTTTGCAATTTTAGTTAGGACAGTTTCAAAATAAAAATTTATTAGTACAATTATTTTTTGTCAAATTACATCATTAATACATGAGATAAAATGATCTTACGTACTTAACCCATTTCATGGTTGAATTAAACCGCTCTTACACTACTCCTAATTTACTATGCATTTGTAAATTATATTGAGTGTTTCTCAAAACTTTTTCCTCTCTTATTATTATAAACTAATAATGAGTTTAAGCAATACAAAAAATACATAAAATAACAGTTTATTTTAAAATTCTGCTGAAAACGTATTTTAGAAATTATATTCTACAAAATCGATAAATTGAAAAACATCAACTTTAATTTTTACACTGTTAGAAATAAGACGACTTTAATTTGACTGCTCTAGTTGGTGCAACCAAATGTCATCTTAATTGAACAAGACTTAAAGATATTGAGTCTCTCTATAACAAAACTTGGTGTTGAGCTGTTCGATAGATACACAATGATGGCGAGATAACTTGCTAAGATTGAACAACTTACTAAGAAAAAGAATTTTTAATAAAAATGATAAGAAAAAAGTATTATCGATTGCATAATTTCAAATATTTATTTTTTTTGTAGTAATTAAGTGGAAAATATTTTTTTTTCCGTTTGTTCAGAAATTTACTGTTCACACAAATTTGCTGTCCTAAGCACGTACTTAGGTCTAAATCCACTACTGAGTATTGAAGCTAATTGTTTGAAATAGTAAAAGAGAAAATCAATGACTCAATTGACGTTAATGTTAAAAAAAGACGTCGGATTTTTGATCGAATGGGACCACAGTAAAATATTTGTTAGTTTTATTTAAATCCATTATTTTATCAAAGTTTGTTAATTTTTTTTTACTGTAATAATTTTTATTTGAATATTTGCATATCTTAAATGAACCATGGGAAATTATTCAATTTTTATACAATTATATAAAGAATCTTAATATAAAAAATTTAAATTAATCATCATAAAGTGACCAGAATATTTGAAGTTATATTAAAATTACAGTTAGGCATTGAGTTTACAATTGAACTTTTTCTCTTAAAACTTATAATTAAAGTAGTTACAGATTTGTTATTAGTAACCTCTTTTTATATTTGCAATTTAAATTTTATTATATTATAGACTGATAAGTGTGTTTAAAAATATTTTTGTAGTACTCTAAACAAATTTTAAAAAGTTGGAAAACAAAAAGATTACGTAATATTAAAAAAGAACACTAGTATGTATTATTATTATAATGTAACGTTAAATTTACGTTTTTGAAATTATTAATACTGTAAGTGATAGAGTAATTTTTTTTAATGAAATCAAACTATATTTAGTGACAAATCGTTATTATTAGAAGTGATAAAACTAAAGTATCAGCATTAATATTTTGCGATAATTACTTCTGAAAAAAAGAACTTTTGTTTTAATATAGAATAATGTTTTAAATGAAATTTAGCTTTGAAATATTTTATCAGTTAAATTTCGAAGAAAATACATTTCATTACGAAAGTAGATGTAAAATATTTTCATGCAAAGTATTGTTCAATTAAAAAAGTACAATGAAAATTCATTTTTGTATAATAAGACGAAGAATATAAATCACAAAAAATCTGTTATAAAATAATAAATTGGAATCATCTTCAGAGCTGAAAATTCGATATAATAATATGGTTATTCTTTACAGAAGATTTTTAATGCTTTATAAACTAATTTTTCTATTATTTCATTTACATTAAATAAAAAACCCGAATGAACTTTTTTGTCTAATTAATAAAACTTATTTTTATTTGGATTAAAGTGCGTTCTAAAGAATTAACAAAAAAAAGGTATTTTAAATACATTTTTAATATTAAAAAGGTATTTTGTTCTTTAAATTTATAATTTGTTATAAGAGTTTTTTTGCTAATTTTCAACTACAGGAGAGAAATGTTGAAATTTTACATTTAATAATTAAATTATTATAAAAACATTCCAACTTTTTTTCACATATAATACCATTATAAAATTCTTTATACGTTAATTAATTTTTATGAGTTATTTTATTCTTTAAAATTCATTGATCAATTATTTCTAGATAATTATGATAAAATATATAATATTCAAAATTATACACATTCAAAAACAATTATTTAACATACACTTTGCAAATTACGTTCTATATTTACTCTTTAAAATCGGGTTGATAAAACAACGATAATATGCAACATAAATCACAATCACTAATTTTTTACTCAAATTTATTATTTGTAAACAGTTAACTAATGCATAACTCAAACAATGTAACTAATATTGTGTCATAAATGAAAGAAAATATAGAATTAGTACAATTATTCATACTGCTTGTTACGTACCAATTGATTTAATTTGTATTAAATAACGAATATAAAATTTATTAAATAAATAAAAATATATTTTTGCTGTGGGCATATTTAACCTGAATTGAATTAACATAATGAGTATGAAATTATGCGTTCATAAGTACAAACAAATCCCCACAATCCCCACAAACACGGTTGACATATCACCAGTTTAATAGTGCAATTCGTGTTGTCTAGCTTAGATTACCACTATTTATCATCACTTTTCCTCCAGAGCTAATCCACGTATAAAAATCAACATGTATGAAGTATATATGACTATTACTTATGACACATATATGGGCCTTATTTACATCATTCAAGTTTCATATATGGTACCAAATAAAAGTTTATGAGACATACATTTTGTAGGACCTATATTTGTATATGTACCGTATATATACAGGGTGGTGAAAAAATCTGGACACGATCTAATATCTCGAGAAATACTCATCGGATCGAAAAACGGAAAAATACATGCCAAATATTTTTCAAAAATCTATCCAATGACACCAATGACGACCTTCCACTCCCACTCCTTGGGGGTGGGGTGGGTGTTAACTTTAAAATCTTAAATGGGAACCCCTATTTTTTATTGCAGATTCGGATTCTTCAGAAAAAACTACCCCAATTTGACCTAGGATTAAGGCCATTTTTGATTAAAAAATCGTTGTTCTAATCCGTTTAAAATCGCGCTGCATAAGATAACAAAAGGTTTGCGAAAACCAAGTGCAACTCTGTTAAAATAAAATCCAGCATTAGAAGCTAATGATTTGATATGTGCAGTTCGCACATCTTTCAGTTAACTCATGCGAAATCTACTGCTTATACGGTCAGCGCGGCGTTATTCATTTGTTCATAACTTTTCATCTAATTATTATTCCATTCTAAAA
>JABFPM010004430.1:0-12647 GCA_022817325.1 Idris sp. 1 HC-2018 | reverse complement strand
TGTAGCTTCTTCTGTCGGTTTTGCGCGCATATTTTCTCGGGACGAGGTTTTTCATACTATACAAATACTGGGGTTCATAAGGTTATTCTGCAATCAACCATTAATTATTTATAAAAAAATTGCCTTTTCTTTTTTAATAAAAAAAGTGAAAAAATAAAGATTGATTTAAATCTCAGAATTAAACATAGAAAAAAGATGTTCAACTACGATAAAAACGCGAATTACAAAGTTTTTTTTGTTTACATTCGAATAGAACTTGATTGTCTGTTCCGTTAGTTGAACAACTTGAATTACGAAAATTCGATTGATACAATTCGCGGCGATATGAAAAACTGATATCAAATAACTTTTAGGTCTGTTTCCTACTGCAGTTTACTTTCGTTGTTACTAAAGTTCGTATTGGATTAATCTTAAACGTTAATTCAAACAGGTCATTAAGTTTAAAAACTACAATAAAAATGTTGATCAGAGTTAGTTTTTTTTATAGTAAAATACAGTGTAAATCAAGTCAAAATCTGGTATCAAAATCAACATCGCTTTGCCTTAAAGTGATGTGCCATGGACAAGCAAAGTTTTTTTTTTAATGCATCAAAATTGTCAGTGACATTGCAAACAACAAAACTGAGATTGTTATTGACATATCACCTTAACAAACGATCAGCTACATTTTCAGTTATATTAATTTTTACATGTATCTTTTTATTGAGTTATTTGTTGGTTTATCTGTGAAATTCATATATATACACACATGAAAAGAATACAATTGAATACAATATAATGTATATAGTAAAATTCAAATGTTGTGTGTTTTCCAAACAAAATGAGTATTTTCGAACTCATTTTGGCGAGTTGAAAGGTTGTAAAGTCAAATGCAAAAATCCGTACAACGTGAACTGACTTGTGTGCGAGATTCAATCAGATTTTGTGCACGGTTTTGTTTGAATTTCTTTTTGTTTAATGTGACTCGTGCGCACGGTAACCAATGTCTACCAACATTTTACGACAACATATCATATATTTTTAGATACATTTAACTGATCGCACAAAATATCCCTTCTTTCCCACAATAAGAAAAAGTTATACTTGTATTTACTCCAATTTTTATTTCTTAAATTATATTTGACTAAACAACTAATAAATAATGTAAATATTAAACAACAACAAAAGTTGTTATTAATTTTTAAATTACAAAATCTAGAAATTAAAAATAAAAAAATTGTGTTTTATGAAAAAATAAATATCACAGTAAATTTGAGTACAACTTTTTTTGACTCGCTGACACGGCAAGGCTGAAGTAAAAGAACCCTTTCCATTTTCATAGCTTGCATACACATTTACACGACAGTTTACAGTCTACAACGAACATCTACGTTTTATCTATTGTGCTGTTAGCAGGGCATTTTGCAAAATCGATGAACGTTACCTCCCTTGGGCTGACAAATTTTAAGTTTAACTTCCACAATGACTTTCTTTCAAGCTTTCTTATTTTTCGTTAGGAAGATGAAAAATGATCAATTTTTCAGGTGATTTTTTTTAAATGTGCGAGTTAGAAGAAAAATTCGTTAATTATATTACGAGAGACTTGAATTCATTCGAAGTCATGCGGAAGGGATAAATGGCAAGTAGAAAGATACAAGGTTTCTATGAGGCACCATGATTAAGAATCATTTAAACAGCCTGACGAGCAAGTTTTTTTTATAAAATTTTGTACTAATAGTTTTTTGTTCAACTCTGAAAAAGAGTTAAACTTACTTTTTATTTGTAATATTTTGTTCTTTATTTTTCATACTAAATTTAGTTGTAATTTAAATCAAGTGTCACAAATTGCTATGATTAATAGTTATAAATAATTTGATGATTAATATGTTTCGTGCAAACAAATAAATTGCTCATCAGGTTTATCAATAGATCGTAAAGAGGTTTTAAGATTTTCAAAATATAAAATTAGTGTTGTGTGGATATTCAGTTTTAAAAATTGACACAATTTTTATATAATGATGTGTACAAAGATGAGAGCAGCCTTTTTTTCAATCCCCTTTTAAATATTCGAAAATCTACCTCTTCACGTCGACAGCCGTAATAATGCCGTGCAGCATTGTAATATCGTGCATATGAGAAGACTTATAAAATTTTCTTTTTTTGTAATATATTTTTTATTTTTTCATTTCTTGAGTGCAATTTCACTGTTAAATGCACCGGATTACTGGACGATGCAGCAGCAGGGGTTGCTGTTCAGGCTTGTATTCGCGATGTGATGTTGTCGCTTTGGATCTTGACGCTGTCGTTGGCGGCCGGCTACCCTGACGCACCTGGGCTATTGGTTCTCCAGGGAATAATGCCGAGAACGTTTCCAGAAATTTTTGAAAAAGCTTTTTTTCTTAGGTGCTTCAACTGTGTCTGTGCCTGTAACAATAACAAAACATTAATTTCAAATAATTATTTATGAATTAGAAAAATTATTCAAGAGATTGCATTCAATTGTATTATTTACAGTTCATTGAACTTGAAATATTTAAATTATCTTTGATACTTTTTAGATTAGTTGAAAACATAAAGACTTCTTATTTTATATCTATAAGATATAAAAGTGCACATCATTATCGATATTAGATTACATGATTAATAAATGAACTTTAATTGCCTGCTTTTAACTTTTCGCTCAAACAATTTGCGAATTTATTTTGAGACAACATTTTTTCTTGTGATTTAATCCAGAAAAAATATTTTTACGTAATTAATATTTAAGAAAAATACAAATATTTTGTATAATTTGTTAAATGAAAAATCAAGCTGAAGTTTCAGTTCTGAATTTCATATTTTGTTGTTGTTGAAATTCATTAAGTTAAATTACATACTTTCAAATTGACTTTGAAAACAAAATTAAAGTTAAGCCAGAAATTCAAGTTTGAAATAAATGAAAATTCAATTTCGAAGGAATTTTCGGCAAATTTATTTGTTATATGTTTGTTTAAAATATTTTAACCACGCGTTCACATAAGCGTATGTGTATGTATGTTAATCTTGACGTTGCTCGCATCGTAAACAGTACTACTTCCGGTAAAGTTAAATAAATAAATCCGAAAAAATGAGAAGGTGCTGATTAACAAAATTGAACTCAAAACCTTTTTTTCGAAATTCTAAATCTATTGAAATATTTTTTTCAAGTTTTTCAATTAACATTAACCATCTTTTTTTTCTCGATGTTTATGACATAACTAAAAAATAATGTTCAAAAAGAAGTTTAGTACTATGAAACTGATCAAATTGATATTTTTTAAAAAAAACATTGATTTTAAGATTAAATTTATAAACGCTTTACGTAAAAACATATTTTTATATTTTAAAAATATACAAAAATAAACTATATAAATTTCAAACAATTTTCACGATTCATTACTTCAGAAAAAAAATCTTAAAACATGCTATTTTTCATTGCTCTAATTAGAGTTAAATATAATATTCCACTGGTTTAAACTTGCGTTTAATTGCACGAGAAATTCAAAATTTTGTCTCTTTAAATATATCCGGAAAGGTATTTGACTGGCACACTTCGATGTCGGTATTTAGAACAAGATTCATTGGAATTCTAATTAATTTAAATTTAAGTTTCAAATAAGTTTTTTTTTTATTAAAATTAATTCTCATATTAATCAACAAATTCAACTACTAAATAAATAATAAATAATAACTAAAAATCTCAACTTTTCTATCATTAAAATAATCGAGATAATTTCAGCACTAAAATAACAGCAAGAAAAATTAAATTACAAATGTAAAAATTAATAATTATTTATTGATTAAGTAAATATTTATGAATGAAATGCATTTTTGTCGTAAACTATTTTTCTTCTGAAGTGAAAAGAAAAATAATAACAATAAATACAATTGATCGTTGATAAATTCTTTTACATTACAAAAATGCAACAGCCAATAATTGAACACGAGAAAGAAGATATCGCTGCTTTTGCTGCGAGTGCCTGCGTACGGATCAATACCAATAGACAGGGAGACACAGAGAAAAGATAAGGACCGAACGATTCTATAGTACGTAGACGTAGTGTCGGGTGTGTCTGATTTCTCGCGCAGCATCCACACGTGCTATTTTCGGTGTGCACCCGGTAAATGCACTGCCATTGATGAAATATCGAAAACAACACTCCATTTTTGTACAACATCAACAATTTACCTGCAAGCTTAAATAAAAGAATTGAAAAAATAAAATACAAACACTCCTCCCTTTTGGAGCAAATCATTAAAATTAAACAAAAATATTCTCAATAAAAATGAGCTTATTAATTATTAATTTTGTACTGAGGAAAAATTGATTGGTACTGCCAATGGTGAAGAATAATTATTATTTAGAAGAAAGGTCTTGTTTCCTGTAAAAGTTAAGCTACTGGTGGGATGAGAAGTACTCACAAAAATAACCCGCACAATATTAATAGGCTTTGCAAAGATGTCTTTGCTCGGAGGGAGAAAAGATATTTCAGACCTGTATGACGATGCATTAGAGTTGTATCTTCTTATACGTTAATATTGCGTCTTTCATGGCAGTGTGCTAGATTATTTCATTATATTGAATCAACATTTGGGCATTCTAATTCCAGATTTTGGGAAAACTTGATTCATTTTTTGTATTTTCTCTTTTATTTATACACATGTCGAATATTACTGTCAAGTTGCTTTGCAACAATAACAACAAATGTTGTACTAATTTCCTTTAAGATTATTAAATATTAAAAAAAAAAAATTGTTTGATAGCCAAAATATCATTACACATTATTTCATAAATGTAAAATTGTCATATTTATTTTTGACATAAAGTCTGGCAAAGATCTAAAAATTGTATAATTTTTCCATAAAATAAAAATAAAATATAGGAATGTGTAAAATTATATCAAGAGAAGTCGCATAGAAATTTCAGCAGGCCACCGAAATATTAGTGTTTATTTTTGGTCGCGGTTCATACAACGACTAATATTTCAACTAAATTTTTCGTAGCTGTTGACATAAAGAGTGTAATGTTTAAAAATAGCCGAATACTTATGTTATATCCCTTAAAGTTAAGTCATTTGAAACCATTGCGAAAGAAAAATTGTTCTTCTACGGGAAAATCTAAAATTATCAATATATAAAATTCAGAAGCATTTCCATGTCTATACTCACACTAGAATAAAGATGCGAACCCTTAAGCAACAAAATTCGATCATTACATTTTCACAAATTATAATTAATATTGTTTTTTCAAATGATATTTTTTAAAATTAAAAAATTATTATTATTTCAAAATTGTTATAAATATTTGAAAGCTTATGTGTATAATGTAAGCAAACATTAATACATAATTAAATTTGTAGATCAAATGAATTTTGTTGATTAAAGCTTGACATTTTAAATTTATTAAAAAATACTGATGAATGTATGATATACATTTTAAATTAGTTTGAGTTTATTAATATCAGAGATTAAAACCGCAAAATGTTTGACATTTTCAAATTTTATAAAATTCAAACATTTTTAAAATAAACAAGTTAAGAGCGTTTATAAGAATTTTTTGAGGGGGGGGCGGGGGGTTCAAGTGTGACTTTTTTGTGCTAAAAGTACACTCGTAGGACATCACCTATTTTTGCTCCTAGTTGCAAAATGTAATAGTTATTCATAAGCTTAGGAATTATAAAATTTTATTTGCACTAAGAATATGTTAATTTATAAAGCAAAGCGGTTGTAATTTATATTATGGTAAATTGATTTTATAGGCAAGTGCAATTTGAATATAAAGACTCACTGGCGTAGGGACCGGATGGCGAAACGTTATCTCTGCCATTTTTGCCATCTTTGCTTCCGCTTCCTGTAACAGCAAGATAAACCAAGATTTTATATTAATTGGAGACGTAAATTTGCTTTAGTTTGTTTTTTAATTTTACACCAAAAATAAGTTCCAATTGCTAAACTCAGTATTTCTAAATAAATTTTGTCTTCAATATTCTACAATATGAGTAGAAAAACTTCAGAATATTACGTGGAGTTCAATTTTAAATGAAAAAAATTGATCCTAAAAATGTTATTGTAAATCTTTAAAACAATTTTCGTTGTTTTTTTAAACAAATCATGTTTTGGACATACTGAATTTTGTAATTGAATGACTCAATCACATTATAATCAATATTTAATAACAAAATATAAAACAGCAACCCATTAGAATTCTAAAAAAAGAAAACATCTACAATTATAGAAAATTATAATAAAAATACAAGGTCATTTTAAATGTAAGACGTTAGAAAGTGTTTAAAAAATGGCTTTGATTTTTGTCAGCGTAATTGAGGTCACCGAATATTTCAGCATTGATTCGATAACTCAGCACATTAAGTGACATATTCATGTGTGCATATATTTAATACGAGATGAAGAATTTTAATAAAAAACTAATCTTCGTTGACTAGAGTTGATTAGATATCTGTTATTTATTAAAATTGAACATTTCAAAATATATATTTAACAGTTTTCTTCTCATTTTATTTCCTCAGATACAAAAATCATTTTTGATATTTTGTTAGACGCACCTGGTCTTCTGAAAAGTTTCCCTTTTACTCCTCTTTTAAATTAACTTTATGTTCTCGATAATGTAAAATTAATTTGATTCAAAAATATGATACATAGTAAATTTTGTTTTGATAATAATAATAAATAATTATTCAAAGTACAAGGAAGTGATTTTGTATTTTACTACAGAAAAGTGATACAAACAAATTCTGTCTAATCTCGATAACAGTACAAAATAAAATTTAGTATTATGAATAAATTTGTTTCGAACTATGTTCACTGTATAAATTCAGAACATTAGTTAAGAAAAAATTCTTTTTCAAAATCATACAAATTTTGATAAATAAATATTCAATAAATTATTCTTATAAACTATTTAACAAAATTGTTGTTGATATTTGTTTAAGAAATTTTTATATACGTTTATTTTTAATAGCAATATTATGATTGTAAAAATGTTAAATAGTATGGACAAGTTGATGCTTTTTTGTCTGAAAACTTGTCTAGTTATGGCAAGAGGACATGTCAATTCGAAGAAGCAGATGAGAGAACCGACATTACTTGAGAAAAAGTAGTAGCAGAGTGACTTAACAGAAAAGAGGGCATTAATATTGTAAAAGACAAAGATGTTCTACTCATAATGAGAAATCAAAATGAATTTACGCATGATATCAGTCTGATTTTCACTAAAGTTTAATATTAACAAATATTGTGTAATTTTCAGTCACTAATTTGTAGTTGAACAAATACATCAATCTGTTTTTAGTACACTTTAATTAGTACAGCAGATTGCAGAGGAACTAAAAGTAAGACATGGTCATCGGTTAACCGTTTATGGACTAGTCTACCCATTTTTCTACATCGCCACTTAAGGAATCTATCTGCAGCAAAAATCATTCTCGACTTAAATTTGTATCACACATTGACGTGCTTGGTGCGGCTTGCAAAATAATATTTTTTTGAATGTATGTGGCGTAATTGTCAAAAATGAATAACAAAGTCTTAAATTTAGTGGATCTAAAATAGAAAGGAACAAAATAAACTTTTATAAATATTTTCATGGATTTCTGATTCATCTTAATTGGATCAAGTTTAACATTTATTTTTAGATTTCTTTTTTTTTAATTCACTACATTCAAATGAAAAATGTACACTTTATTTCATCATGAGAAAGTTAAAAGTATAAATAACTTTTGGTTTTGTTTCAATAGCTATGCGTTGGTCTTGTTTTTTTATCTTGTAGACTTATTTTGAATTCACTCACTGTTGAAAAATTAAATTCAATTTACAGTGACTTTTTAGTATTGACATAAAATAATTAGTGGTTGTTAATTTTAATAAATCAAATAAAACTAGCTAATAGAAGGATTTTTATTCGTTCAGAAGGCTACGAGGGTAAATAGCAGTTATTAACAAAAACGCGATGATTATTTTGAGAAGTTTGACCTAAATATAAGATTATTGTTTGAAGTATCCAGTTGTCACAAAAATATATTCATTCAGAATCAAGGTAAAGAATCAAGTAAATAAAAGTTGAAGAGTATTTTCGTTAAAAGAATCAATCTAAATTTCATTCAGTTTTAATATTTATGGCAATTTAAATTAATTAATTTATTTTATTTTACATTTTCCTTAAGAGCAATGTTGGTTATCGATGTTAATGTACACAAATGATTATTAAAACGGTGTTTTCTGCAACTAATTGATTTTATAAAAACTATTCTTTATTTGAAAATGAGATTAAAAATGTATGTTAAAATTTGAGACATTTATCAATATTTATCACAATCACCTATATTTATAATAATAGATCAAAATTTAAAATTCTCACAAATATGATGCGTTTCGTTCCGGTATATTATCTAGTAAAAAAAAAAAAAGAAAATTAAAAATTTAATTTGATTACAAATAAAGAAAAAAAAACAATTTAGTATACTTTATCATCAGTTAATAATTATTATAAGAGAAAAGTAAAAATTGGTAAATTATTGTTCATTAAATAATTTAGTAATAAACTGAATAGGAATTCTTATTCTAACACACTGTGTTCTTTTTCCGGTTCATTCTTAATTTTCTGACAGACAAACGCAGATAAGACAATAGTGCAGTCACGCAAGATTAATGATGATTTTACATGATCACGACAAACAAAACTTATGATTGAGAGCGAGAACCGAGAGTCAATTATTTTTGACACTTACATGAACACAAGTCTATAAACTTTTGATTTACACTACGTACATTAAAAACTTAAATTAAATTCGATATAGAGAAAGGTATTCTACCATGGGATGCATTTGTCTTGGGATAAATTAAATAATTAAAAATTTAGATTTGATGTCTATGTACTGTGTAAAATGTAATTTCCGATACTGTCAGAGAAAAAAGTTTGAATTAGTTGTTGCGGTTAAACACTTTTGGCTTGACAGGTGTAAGGCTCTGAATTTCAAGCCAAAATAGCTGAACTCAATGTGTGCTAATACAACTTGCCAGTAATAGAAGTTTTGGAATTTTTTAATTAAAATTTTGTTTGTTAATAAATATTAGTTTTAAAAATACATATTGATTTAAAATTGATTGAATTAAAGATTTCAATACAATTGTTAACATTTATAATAAAATTTTGATAATTTCCTTGATAACAAATTTTGGAATGTCCCTACCCCATTTTAAGATCCTTGATCCCTCTCCCCCTTTAGCTTTCTTTTTTTTAAGATGTATAACTTCTCAAAATTTAACTGACTGGACAATCCTTTTTAGTATTTGATGCAAAGAGTAGATACCCGACTTAAAAATAATAGAAAGTTCTTTTTATTGATAATGTCCAGAATTTAACTGGGTCTATCTGCGACAGCCAAGAACGCAGAGTATCCGATAAGATATCTGAATGAAGCTGGATATGAATCAATCATAAAGGTAAAATTACTTTGTGATAACAGTGGAGCCATTAAATTATTCGAGAATCTTTAGAAGTTTTATTCAGAGATCAAGCATTCAGACTTACAGACGATCTTCTGAAGCCGATAGCCTATGCTATTTGAAAATTAAGTGAAACGGAGTAACGCTATTCTCAAGTAGATAAGAAGACTTGTCTCAATGTGTGGACTGTGCAAAAATTTTTCTACTAAAATTATGCCATTTAAGATTATAAACCGTTCTCATAAATCCTGCATCCCAAGAAATTATCATGCATAAGCAAGATGACGATATCGCTGAGTCGTTTGCGTATTTTAACAAAATTTCTATTTTCTTCATGAAGAGGAAGAAGATGAGTTTGCAAATTTTACTATCGATCAAAGAAAATAACTGCCTGTATGGGCGAAGAACATACTCCAAGAATCCACAAAAAATAATACAGTTCTATAGAAATGTTATACAGGATGGAACGGTTACAAAGCTTTTCTGAGTGATTATGAAATATCTGCTGATGTTTGAACATCGCGTACACACAGAGAGAATTTGATATCGTGATGGATTATATGATCAACAAAAAACATGGTATAATATTTCAAATTCTCTCTTCCTGTAGTCATTTCTCCTTTTTTACGTTAATCAGTCCTAAACCATCTGCATGCTGCTCATGTTGAAAATAAAAGGAATAAGCCGAACATTTGTTTTCTGGCTAGGAATCGACGAACATATTGAGAACATAGCTAAATGTTGCATAAAATGTACCAAGCATTTCCATGTTCCAACGAAATTTCAAATGGAGTCTACAAATGTTTAGGACAACGGTACACAGCTTGTATTTTAGGGATTCAAACATCTTCTGACAATCAGTGAAGTAACATTATGCTAACTAACGGCTTTTTATCATCTTTCTATTAACGGTAAAGGCTTAAGATACGTCTAAACAGTACACAAAAACACTCAAAGGTATGGCAGCAACAAAAGACTCGTTACAAATCATTGTAAATAAGTTCCTTCAGTAGAACTGGAAAGCTCTGATTTTAGACATTTGTATTACAAAATAGTCCCTTTCGTTACTCTTCTTGGGTTGCAACTTACTCATTTTTTGTACCCTAATAACTCATTTTTAAAATCCCCTAACTTTTTTAATTTTTTTCAATTCGGTTTTAAATCAGGTTATTCCATTCAAACAGCCTTGCTACGATTGTCAGATGATATCAGATTGGTTATAGATAATTGTTGTGTGACAATATTGGTACTTTTCGATTTTTCAAAAGCTTTTGATCTTGTTGATCATGTAATTTTACTATACAAGCTAAAGACATTGGGACTGTCTGAATCAGCTTTAGCTTTTAGGAGTTTCTCAAGATTCTGTATTCGGGCCGCTACTTTTTTCTATTTTCATAAATAGCCTCACTAACATGTAGAAACATTTTCGGTTTTTGCTGTATACCGATGATTTACACATTTATTTCCAAAGACCTGCCAGAAAAATATATGCTTTACTTGATAAGATAGAGCATTACATTCAAAACAAAAATTATGGTAATTGGATTTCCATATCAAGTGAGCGTTACAAATCGAAATCCTTTGCCTCAAATTAATATGTCTGGTACTCATATACCGTATGTGGCTACAACTTAAAACCTTGACAGTAGCTTGAGTTGGACCCAACAAGTCTTACAGACATCTAGAAAATTATACTTTAAGTTGAAATAAATCAGCCATAGTAGAGCCATGTTATCTTTTGGTCTGAGAAAGCAGCTGATGGAGTCTCTGATTATTCCCATATTTGCTTATTGTGCTCTCGTTATGACGAACCTCCCTGTATCGCTGGATTCTTGGCTTCAGAGAGCCTTGAACTCGTGCATCATGTTTATTTTTGGGTTAAAACGGGAAGTTCATATTACTCCATACATAAATCAATTGGAATGGCTGCGAGTCAAGTACCGGAGACTATATTTTTTGGGATGTCTGATTTTCGGGATTATTGTCGGGAGTCCCCTTTTTATTTTGCTAGTTCTTTTATCAACAGGGAATCACGTGATGTACGTTCTGTACGTCGATATTACCGTGAGCTTGTGGTACCTTTTGCTCATTCCACTGCTTATAAAAAATCATTTATAATTAGTGCCACAAGTTTCTGAAATGATCTGCCGGAATATGATAAGCGATCCTCTAGATCAACTTGATGTATAATTTTTGCATTGTCATTTACGATCTTATTATTTTGATTACTTTTATTATTATCATGCATTATTTACATTACACACACTTGCATATACTTTTGTGTCTAATCAATTATTGTCCACATATTGTTTTCTTTTTTTTCCGTTATATAATTATTTCTATCCCTACTTTGTTGTCAGCCAAATAGGATATCCCAAGGCGTTATTCTGTATTAATAAATAGATAATACATAAATAATCAGCGGTAATGAGAAGTTACAAAGTTGGCAAAACTTAACCCCCATTACTGTTGTTTACAACTTAATACTGTGAGCTATTTTTAGTGATTTTAGTTCATTTTAGAAGCTTCATTTTAAATAATTTTTCATTGCAAATTTCGAGAAGATTGCAAAACGATCCACCAGATGGCAATAATGATAATGCTTATCAGCTATCTCTAGAATGTGGTATTGCAAAAATAACCAATTTGCGCTTGCTTGTGGTCGTGTTATTGAGGGTAAAAAGTGAGGTATCACCACCTTTCTAACCCAGGTGTATAAAATAACAAGTTTAACCAGTGAGCAATATTTTCAATAAAATCCATGATTTTTTTAAGTTCCGACTAAACGATTGACCTTTTTAACATATAATTATAATTCCTCTTTAAAAAAATACTTTCTGAGAGACTGAGATATCAGTTTGAAATAACGACAAAGCGGGATGTAAAATAGGAAAAAATGGAGCTTGAAAAGAAGTGAAAGAGGCTGAAGAGGCTCGAGCCTGAATCGATAATACGCAAGCTATGTTCAGTGCCTCTGGTTGTCTTAACCATTTTTTATCCAATTTGTCCCTCCCTTTCTTTTTACATTTTTTAAAAAAATGATCCTTTTTTGGTAAGATGATAAATTTTTCAAAATCACAATAGTCTTTACAAAATAATCGAAATGGCAATCATTACTAATTATTAATTTTCTTATGTTTGCTTTAAACAATGAATTTATTTTATTCTGTATGAAGATTTTTTTTAAT
>JABFPM010004429.1:0-12649 GCA_022817325.1 Idris sp. 1 HC-2018 | reverse complement strand
CAAGCTTTTTAAAAACGCTTCAAATACATTTGTGAAGTTTCCGAAATCATCAGATTTTAAATGATTTTATTCAAATTATTTTTAGGAAATTTCTCAAATTATTTCAGAAATGTTTTAAATAACTTGTGTAATTTTATAATTAGTTTCATCATAATTTGATTCAGAAGATTACCTAAAACAATTTTGGAAATTTCCTAAAAAAAAAAGAAATCACCTAAATTCTATTTTTTTATACATTTCTTAAGTATATTAATTTGGAGACTTTCTGACAAATTTGAGGAATTCCGGTCCCACTATTCCCAAAGATTCCCAAAACAATTTTTGTATTGGAAATCTTTGGGAATTTTTAACGCGGGAAGTAGAGGGAGATGCTAAAATCACGAATCAGAAAATAGATAATTCAGAAACTTAATTTAAATTTGATATTTTTATCTAATTAATTTAATTATTTCAATTTAATTTAATGTAGATCTTCTGTTTCTAATTTTATAAATTATTTCTTAATTTTCTCTATTTAAACTATTAATGATATATAGTCAAATGAAGAGTCTCCCCGTTGAATGTTAAAAATAAAAATAATCATATTTTACTTCAATTTAATACGAAAAAATGTATTTAAGTTAATTTTATTACTTATTTTACTTAAGAGGTGTAAAAGTTCTACGTTCACGGAGTTAAGGACTTTTTGAATAAAATTATCAATTTTGTGAATAAAATAAAGATCGTATATTCATTCGAATCTTTAATATTGGGAGAATAATTTCGTTTAGAGGAAAGACTTATTAAATAAAAATTGTCCTTGTATTTAGGGACCGCGTTTTGTTTGTAACCTCAAAAACGCGGTCCCTATTTTGGCGCGCATTTCTTTACAAAAACTAATTTTCAATAGCTTATATGACTCTTTGTGAGTAAGAAAATCAAATGATTTAATATGGATTAATACTTTTCAGTATTAGCAATAATAATTGAAAAGCTGCAATATCGGTAATGTCGGTATTTGACATCCTCTTAACGCGATGCCGAATGGAAATTCTCTGTCTCTCTTTTATTTTTAGTAATATTTTAAATTATTTGATTGTTTTAATTAATTTTGAAAAAACGGCTATGTACCGGTGTTAAAAAAACAAAAAAAATTAAAAAAATACAAAAGTAGTTTCATAAGTACGAAAAATTATCATACTTTTGAAACTAATCACGTAATTTATTATATTTTGTATTTTTTTTAGTTTATACAATTCTCCCATCTAGTCAACACATGGCTGTTTTTTTAAATTAATTAAAACAATCAAATAATTTAAAAGATCACTAAAAATAAGAGAGAGACAGAGGATTTTCGTTCAGCATCACCTTAATTATCTTTACAATATAAGAATATAGGCTTACCTATTGCTTACGATTATGTATTAAGATATTTAAATTTAAGTTAATTTTCCTCTCAATATAATCGTAATTTTTTTCCTCAGATACGGTCTACTTGGAGCTAGTGGATGCGGTAAAACTACTCTCCTATCCTGCATAGTAGGTCGTCGTCGATTAAATTCCGGAGAAATATGGGTTTTGGGAGGTAGACCCGGTTCCAAAGGCTCTGGAGTCCCCGGGCCCAGAGTTGGCTATATGCCCCAGGAAATTGCCCTCTATGGGGAATTTTCCATCCGCGAAACATTTATCTACTTTGGCTGGGTCGCAGGAATGTCCACAGACATTGTGGACGGAAAAATCGAATTTTTGATGAAGGTAAATAATGATTTTCTGTTATTTCTTAAAAATAATTTTATTTCTAACAACCATAAAATACAATAATAAAAATAAAATGATGCAATAATAACAATAAAATGATGCAATAATAACAATAAAATGATGCAATAAAAATTACACAATGATATAAAATTTACAATAAAAAATAACTTAAATTCGAAAACTTGCATTCAATTTCTGAATATCCTGGACACTCAAATAGTCTAAAGTTTTGTTCAAAAAAATATGAGGCAGCCGATCATCAGCCAAAATCAGTTGCAACGACTTGCAGCCATCGTTCAAAATTACTCCTAAATTTTGGGCCTCCTCAATTTTTCTCTGCAAAATCCCGCAATAATTGGGAAACTTTTGGCGCCAGTTTATTTTATTCAGTTCTTCTTTCACGTCTTTTAAGTTGATATAAATGGCAACTTTACGAAGAGGTTCCTTTAAAATTTTCCACAAACTAATTCTCCTGTCTCCGCAATTTAGGTTTTCACGCATGCTCAGAACTTCCAGTTTGCAAATCTTAAAAAACTGATTCAAATCCCTGAATTCGGATCCCCAGTCTGCAAACGGATTGGCGTCCACGGAGTACAGATTTTTTAGTCTGATGAAATGTTTCAGTTCACTCTTCGCACACTCCAAATCGTACTCACTTTTTGCGTTGATGTTTGCTCCTTTTTCGAGCAGGGTTTTTAGATTACCAAATTTTCCGACCAGAACAGCTTTGTGCAAAGGAGTTTCACCATCACTGGCTTTTGCGTTGATATCAGCGCCAGCTTCTATCAAAAGTTCGGTTATGTCTGTCTGACTCTTTACCATAATTGCTTCATGAAGAGGAGTAAATCCGAACTTATCTTTGGAATTGACGTCGACGCCTTGTTCTATCAGAAGCTGGACAACTTCTTTGCTGGACTTTTGTTCCACAGCAGTATGCAGAAGGGTTCTAAACTTAAAATCCTCGTTTTTCATATCGTAGTTATTTTGTATCAGATGTTCCAATTGATCCAGAATTTGCTTCAACACTACCTTGAAGGTTAGAATGTTGGCCATTTTTGAAAATAGATTTTAGATGATATTTGTTTCAATAGAAAAAATATACTTGTTTAGGCTTCAAGTTCTTAATGTAATATAAGGGAAGTAAATTAACTGTAAGATTTATATTTAGAAGCGCCACGTTGAAATTTTGTAAGAAATAAAATTTAGCATGAAATTCAAATTAGTTTTCAAATTCAAAATGTAGTTTTTTGTTTTTAATGAAAATTGTTTAAAAATACTTGAACATAGTTAAAAAATTTTAAATAATTTTATTTTAAATTAGAGGAGCGCCAGTTTGAAGTCTTTTAAAAACTAAAATATGGCGCGAGATTCAGATTTATTTCTCGATGTCAAAATACGGTTTTTTAGTTATTTGTTGGCATCCCTCCACCGAGAAAACTGTGTAACTTTAAAAGCAAGTCAAAATTCCACAATTCGTAAGAAGCGCTACCTATCTTAGTTGGTGGTGCCACGCGAAAAACGTTAACATTTTTCATTTTCGAAATTTGTCACAGCTCAAAACTCCGCCCACTTTGTGTTGAATGAAAATAAGTGTGTGTGATAATCTGCATCGTTATGAAAAAACAATTAAGCAGAGTGGCGACTCTTCACTGTTATTCTTGACATCAATATCTGCATCGTGTTTAACCTTCGTTAAACGAAACGTCATCTATTATTAGTTAGACAATAAAATTCCACAAAAATAAAAAAGGGAAGTTTTTAATAAAAATAAAAATAAAATAATAATCATAATAATTCCAAAAATCAATAATATTATTCTTATTCATTAGAGATACAAAATATGCACACATAAATTAAAAACGAAATTTCAGATTTCGACAACTTTTCGAATTCCTCAAATAATCCAAAATTTTGTTTAAAAAAATTGTTTAAACAAATATAAGGCAACCGCGATCATGAGTCAAAACTAATTTCAACGATCGATAGCCACTATTTAAAAGCACTTTGAATCAACGTTGAAACACTGTTGATGAACCATTAAATCATCGTTGACACACAAGATTGAATCAAGGTTGACACAACGTTAATCAACGCTTGAATCAATGTTGAGCCTTCGAGGATAATTAATTAGTGTGGAAACAATATTAATAATTAAATTCAGTTTTTTTATTTATCGCTTTTATATATTACTATTTTATCTGTAACTTAAATAATGACGTATGTTAAAAAGTAAAAAAAAAATTAGTTTCAGTAAAATAGCAACTTCAATATTAAATGTTCTTATCTATAAGTATAAGCGGAAAACTGTAGGCTACTTGAATTTGTTATCGACTACCCAACATAGTCTTTCAGAAATATGAAAATTCGTGTTTTCCGCTAGATGGCTCACACGTTGAAACAACTCACAAAAAGATTGCCACTAAAAAAGTATAAGATTACCTAAAGTTTCTGGTTCTTTGCAATTTATTCGCCATTTTTTTACAATACTAAGAACATTATATAAATTGTAATATTATTGCAAAATGTCTTTTTTTGTTATCTTTGTTCTTATACTTATAAATAAGAACTTTTAATATTGAAATTGCTTTTTGAATGAAACTAAATTTTTTTTTAACTTTTTAACATAAGTCATTATTTAACTTACAGATAAAAAAGTAATATATAAAAGCGATAAATAAAAAAACTTGAATTTAAATATCGATATTGTTTCCACATTAATTAATTATCATCGAAGGCTCAACATTGATTCAACCATTGATTAACGTTGTGTCAATCTTGATTCAACTTTGTGTTTCAACGTTAATTCAACCTAATATAACCGGACATTCAAAGATTGAAACAAAGTTGATTCAACTGTTTTTCAAAGTTGAATCAATGATGAATCAAGGTTTTCAAAGTTGAATCAATGATGAATCAAGGTTTTCAAAGTTGAATCAATGATGAATCAAGGTTTTCGTTAAGGTGATATATCAGTCATATCCAGAGCCCGGATTCAACCTATATGAAGTTGGTTACACAATTGAAAAAGGTTGGTAGTACTGTTTGGCAGGTGCCTATTTTAAATTTTCTATTTTCGAAATGTTTAAAATATGTTCAGAAAGCATAGAAATGAAGACATAATTGATTTAGTACTACTACGATGTAAGTAATATTAAAGTTTTAAATATTTGTATTTTCGCGTCTGTTTAAATTAAAAATGCCTATTTTATATTTCTAACTTTTTAATAGCTAATTTTTATGACTGTACTTTAAAGATTAATTATTGTATAAAATATAAATGATTTTTATACTTGAGAAATTTGATTCAATTTATAAACAAAGCAAGTTATGAGAATAAGCTTCAAAAACTGTTGCTTTTTTGTTGGCTCATGATATTCTAATTGAAGTATTGATTCATTTGTTTTAAGTTATATCTTTTTATTGAAACGTTAATTTTCTTCGCAACAAATTAATTACAAAATATTTGAAAAAAATCATTTAGAATGTCTGATAACATAGAAAAAAATCTGTTTGAAACGTCGTTTAGAAGAATTTTCCGAAGATTTTGTTACGAACGAGAATAACTTATTTATTTGTAAATATTGTAAAAAAAAACATTGCGCACATTGAAAGAAAGAGCATTACGAATAATTTCAATTCGGAAATTTAAAATTAACAATATCTCACTAATAATAAATTGTTTCAATTTTCAAGTTTTGCGAACATATTTTAAACATTTCGAAAACATGTTAAAAATCGGCCCCTGTCAAACAGTACTACCAACCTTCTCCAATTGTGTAACCAACTTCATATCGGGTTGAATCCGGGCTCTGGTAATTAGTATAGAAAAAAGTTAGGTTAAAAAACTAAATATTTAAGAACTTTAATTTTATTTTGCAAAATTTATTGAGAAAATGATTTATAAAATGATATTAACCTGTACATGCTGATAACTAACATCTGACTTGGGACTACTTTCCTTCGGTACCCTTGGTGCTTTTCTTTTGACAACACCCTTCTTAATCTCGGATTTCTTATCATTTTGCATATGAAATATAGTACATCCATTATTAAATTGCACGGTTTTTTTAGCTTCCGGTTTTGGGCTGGGAGCCTTACGTTTAATGCACGACTGTTTTGTTGGTGCCTCGTCAACTTTTCTTTCAAATTGCGTTATCCTCTCAACTGCAGGGACACTATCATTAGCTTTAAAATAATTTTCACTCTTATATTGAAATTCGTAATAATTAATGCAGTTTCTAACACTACCCGGGAGGATTGGTAAGACTTCGCGCTGGGGTCGACTTCTGCTTACAGCTACGGGTGTCATGGAATTATTGTCATTAACGTTACATTGGCTTTTGACGATACTCTTGCTAACTATGGCACACTTATCGACGCTGGTTTCGACCTCCGCGGTTAGTCTCTCATCAGTCTTTTCGTCGTCCCGATGCTCCGTGTCTCGCACCGGTTTCAGTTTCATTGCACCAAAATTGCTCAGCAGCTCGTTCAGCATGTCGCTCTTAGCCTCGCCTGCCTTCTTCGTCACAACAAACTTGTCTTCCACTTTGGGATGTGTCGCCACCACTTCACATCCTCTGGTCTCACTTAACATTTTGCCCAGGAATGTGCTACGCTGTTCATTTTGACTTGGAATTTCTTCAGTCCTGGTTGTATTTTCTTCGAAATTTAACTGTTCCTCAGAATTTAACTGCTCCTCAGGTTTTAGCTGTTCTTCGGAATTGTGATATTCCTCGGTTGTTCGTTCTTCAGAATTAAGCTGTTCTTCAACTTTAAGCTCTTCCCTAGATTTAGCCTCTTCATCATCTATAGTATCATCCTCAGAACCATACCACTGTGACATATCCCCGGAAATTGTTTCAGCAAACATTTTCCTTTTGTCTGCAGTAAAATCACTGCCTTCACTACCAACCCAAGTTTCTGGAGAACTTTCTATACAAGCTTTCACAATAAAGGTCTGACTACTTTCATCAGGACTAGGAGTATTAGAAGTATCTTCCGACTGATTGTAGTAGGATACTTGTATCGAAGGAATATAACGTTTAAATTCTGGTTCAACTGTTGTTTCCTCTTCTTTTTCTGGATCAGCAAATTTCACCTTGGTTGCTGTTCGGGGTTTAACTTCGGGTCTAAATTCTGAAGCTGTGAATAACTCTGGTCTGGCATTTATTCTTTTACTCCTGTTTAAGTAGTCCTCAAAAATGAAAGCATTCTCTTGATTGCTGATGTCGTAAGAATTGTTCCAATCACCAAGACACTTTTCAAATGGAACATTTGTAGTGATCACCCGAAATTCAACCTCTTCTTCTTTATTATTAAGGATTTCAGTGTTTTCACCTTCAGACGTGACTTCGGTAATGGAGACCTCTTCTTCTTTGTCTGCTAACTGATATTTGACGCTTATTGCTTCAGACATAACTGACTGAAAGTCTTGAAAGGTGAAATACAAAGGACACTCTTTTGGTTTTGATTTTCGTCTCGGTGATATGTAAGTTTTCAATGTGTTTTCGTTTGCACATTGAGTATCGACAGACGTGGCTCTGGAATCCTCGATATCAGACGATTGCAATTCAACATGCATATCTTTGTTGGGAATATTTGATGTGTCAGCGATTGAATTTGCAGATGGCGGGGGAGGCAGCGGAGGCGGTAACCTGGTTTTGTGAATAAGATGCTGCTCTTCGTTTTGATCCTGACTTTCTTTCGTCGTTGTTTGTAATTCATTTCTCCGTTTCTTGCGACGTGGCGGGATAGGCGGTGCGTCACTAGCGATTTCATCTGAAAATACACAAATAAATCAACATTTTCATTTGCCAAACGATTTACTAATTTGTATATCTCGTGAATTAAATTTCTGTCATAAACTGTCAAAATGTACTTCTGTTTGTCTCAATATATAAAAAAAGTTCTTTGTAAATTTAATTAAAAAAAAGAATAAGAAAAAACTTGTAGATAAGTTAAATTATAAGAAATTGTTTTTATGTAAGTTTACTTTGCAATCATTTATTAAATTTTGCTCAAAATTGATTCGAGAATAATGATTCTTACTTTTGTTCATAATATATCAAAACTTGTGATTTGGCTACCAACACACTTAGTCACTGTAATGTGATAAAAAAAGGACAAAAAAATAACAACACGGAAGTGCAAAAAAATTAAACACGAAGTCTGAGCGTCCGTAAAATACTGAGGTGATTCCGTAGAAGTGACATTCGGCCCTACACCCCTCTTTCTCTCATCTGATCAATAATCATTACTTTTCAAGCTTACATCACGACGTTGGTGGTCACTTTAATACAATCAGTGCCAAGGTGCTTTTTTCAAATAAACACATAATTAATAAAGAAAATAAATGTACTTCAAAAATTATCAGTTAAATTAGACTAAATACTATCATTTGATAATTATCCAAAACATATTATTAAGATTTTCAAGTTTTTTTTGTTAATATAGGTCAGCTTTAATAAAATGAACAAGCATCAATAAATGTATAAACTCTTTTAAGAAATCTTACTCAATTTATTAAGAAAAATGAAGAAATACATTTTTCAAAAGCAGAATCATTTGTGATGAAATTTAAGGTGATAAGAGTTTTGTGCATGTAAATTGTTGGCTCGATTTGTAGTTTGATTTATTAAGTCGAAAAGTGGCAAATCGAATAACTGCAAAGCTCAGAGTAGGCTTCGTTAAACGGATAGAAAACAATTCGATTAGTTGTCGGTTGCGCGCAACCGTAATGAGCGCACAGGAATTTTCCGTGGTTCCCGTGTACTTAGGATCTGCCGTTCAATAAAGCACAACTGTGTTGAAAGGAATTTAATAGATCAGAGATAAAAAGAGCCAATTGAGAAGGACCATTTCTCGTAAATTTATTTCTAGTGAAAAAACGAGTAGAAGTCAAGCTTCGAAAATATACCCGGATCAATTAATGTGCCTCGATAGAGTGCTGTTATTCAGGTGACCAGTTAAGTCACCTGGAAAATAGGCTTTTATTTATTTGCACTTCAACAAAAAATGTTATAAAATAAAGCTTTTTTTTGCAAGAAAATTTTGCAACTTACATGTTTATATAAAAATTTGTCGACTCGTTCTGCTGACATCAAAATCTTCCAGACTGAGTAGCATGCTCGCGGAATTGTACGCATTTGTGTCAACCACATCAGTCAAATAAGAATTGTTTGCATTGTGATTGCCCATAGCACTTGAAGCTGCGCTACTGTAGGCACTTGATGTATTTTGCACAGATGCCACGTCGAGTGCCTTTTGCGTAAGCCACTTCGTCGCGGTGTTTGTTATTTCGGAAGACATGTCAAACCTGAAATTGTTTAAGACATTTTTTAACATTATATTTACTAATTTATCAGACAACAATTTTATAAATACAACACAGTCAGAAAGTTCGTGAACATACTTGTGAAATTTATTCTCACTTCAAAAAGATATAGCTTTATAAGTTAACAATCTTAAGTCATTTTTAAATAGAGCTTTGGATATTTCGGACAATATGCTTTTCAATCCTTTATTTGAAATTGATTTTGAATTGTTTTTTTTGTTTAGATTTATAAGAAATGAAAAAATGTTATTGTTTTTACCTTTTTTAAATCAGTATAAAACTTGGCAAAGGCTTTTGAGAGTTCTAATGTCTAGTTTAAATGAAAGTATAATTCAAAATCTTTCCGGATTTTGTTCCAGAAAGAAATAAGTTATCTATTTTTTTATCGAAATATCACAAATCAAAAATGTTTCTGACAATACTCAAACGACATTAAAAAAATTTTAACTGGTGATAACTCGATAAAAACAATAGACAATACAATGCAGTACATAGATTTTTTCCCTGGAAAGCTCTAGAATCATACTTTCATTTGCACTAGATATTAGAACTCTCAAAAGCCTTTGCAAAGTTTTAAAGATTTACAAAAAAACATTTTTTCCAAATTGAAATATCTTAACTAAAAAATGATAGAAGATCAATTTCGATTAGAGGGTTGTAAATAATATTGTTTAAGCTATTTAAAGCTTTAATAGAAAATAACTTCGTACTGTAAACTTATATCACTTTGATGTAAGAATACGTTTTAAAGGTATGTTCACGAACTTTCTAACAGTACTGTGATAAAAACAACTTTATAATAATAAAATGTCCAAAAATGAAATTATTTAGTTTCAACAAAAATGCTTTTCATTTAAAATAAAAATAATCTTCTTTTTACTTGAAGTAATTATTTTCAAGCTGTACTTGATCCCGAGTTCCCTGACAGTTAATATCTTCAATGTCAATATCCCGAATGTTAATATCTTCCTTTGGTACTTGTGATAAAACTAATTCGACAGTCTTCGAGGAACTCTGGAGTAATTTTAATGAATCTTCGTAACAAAGATTCAGTAAACTCTGGCCATTTATTGCGAGGATTAGATCGCCTGAAAATTGAGAACCAATTTTAATTACACCCAATCATCAATTTTAAAACTTATTTCTCTCTGATAACAACCTTTGTTCACGTTCCCTGACATATCGGCAGAACCTCCCACAGAAATTGCCGAAACATAAACTCCCCCAGCGTTACCCTCGGTCACTTGTAAACCGATACTTCCGCCCTGTCCTCGCTCCAATTTTATCGTATGAAGGATTCTCTCCTCAGCAAAGGATAGCTCCTGAAGACGTGCTGCCAAGGATGAGGACAGAGTCTCGTCGTCCGTGACCCGAAAGGTCTCGTCGTTTGTTCTTATGTCTGCATCTGGAATTGAAATTCATTTTACATTTTTGCAGGAAAAAATTGTTTGAAAAAAAATTGAAACTCACTGAGTACATAAGCTTCGTGCATGGGAGACTCAGTCGATTGTGCAGAGACCGACCGAATCGACGATACAGCGTCGGATTTCATTGACATTGATTCCAGGTCGTCGGCAAAACTGGGATCCCGTTGCAAGAGGCTGCTGTATATCGCCCGAGTTCCCATTTTAACTCCTAATCGACGAGGTAGACTCGGTGTACGGTAACTGCGGTTCTGTTTTGGTGTTCCGTAGTTCGGTAAACTCGAAGTTTTTCCCTAAAGATATCAATTTATTTAATTTACTTAAAAACTTCACCTGGATATAAGATAACAAAAATACTGTTAATAATATTATTAAAATATCAAGGTTTTAACAAAACATTGAGCAATTCATAGATCAAAGCTGGAAGAAATTTTTCATCTTAATTTATTGTATCTCTAAATTTGAAAAAGTGAATTTTCACTTTTGATTGAGTGAAAAATAAGTTCACTCACAGAAAAAGTGAACATTTTACTTTTTCCAAATTTAGAGAGTACATATTGAAATCTTATATAGTTTTTTTTTCGAAATTTAGAAAAGTACCTTCTGGAGATAAAAATTTTTCTTTATCTCCGCAATTTCCCAGGTTTCTTCAGGAACAGGAAATTTTGCCTTCTTTCTGAGTCCAGATTTATTAATCGCTGCATACAGTTCCTCAGGATTCTGCGTTTTGTTATTATTTGCATTTTGATATGTATTACTAGTTGATATGGATTTAGGTATCGAATATATATAATTCGGGTCATAAGGTATCCCTAAATTGGAGTAACCGTAGAGTTTTTCATCGTCGGTGTAAATGTTCTTGCTGATCGTTGTTGCCGGTGTCATGGTCGTTGTTGTCGTCGTCACTGTTGTGAGCAAACTATTTCGTTTGTTGACTTTATCAGCTTCGTCTTCGGTGTCTCGTGAGATATCTTCAAGACGAGCATTCACTTGGGCATAAAGCACGTCTTCTTCGGGATGATTTGACTGCTCATTTATTTTTTGAGATACATTTTGATCTTTTTGCGGATTTTCGTTTTCTTTGTTCTGATATTCTTCTATTTCCATCTGATGCTTTTTGGGTGTATGCTTTTTAATTGCATTTGCTATTGATATTTTTGATCTCGTATTTTCAGTTTTTACTTTGGGTGATGGCGAATTTACTTCGATCACAAGAGGAACTCCAAAATCTGTAAAAATTAATTAATGAACATTTTTGCAAAATAAAAAAAAATATTTTTGCTAAATTAATAAAACTACTTAGTAATATTGATTCTAAAAAATCTAATTGACTTATAATTTAAATTATTGCTTATAGTATAAAAAAATGAAATAGTTATTTCAAATTCAATTACTTTAGATACGAAAATTATATTCTTAAAATACAAGTGTTCACATATCTAAATGTAGTAATAATACATGAAAAGTAATTAAAATGAACAAAATATTTTAATTATTATAACAATAATCTGTTGTTCTAAAAATGCTAATTATTAAATCGGAATTAAGATTTCGAAAGAATAAGATTTATATTTCATACAATCCATCGCTAATAATAAAGTGGTAATAGTTACCTTTGGCTAATCCTTGAAGGGATGTTAATTCTGAACGTAATCTCAGAAAAAACTGGTGGTGCAGAGACGTGAGTTTGAAAGCGAAATAACTCCTGAAAAAAGAAGAAAAAAGTAATAAATGTATAATAAAGAAATATAACAGTTTATTTCAACATTTTGAATGGATTTATTCATACAGAAGAATAAATAAAATATCTTACTTTTAATGAAAGTAATGTCATGATGACTTAATAAATTTATTTATATGTATTAATCAATTTCAATAAAATATATAACATATATACACTGCGCACCAAAATTAAAGGGTCATCCAAAAATTTTGAAAAAATTGTCAATTTTGAAAGTGCTGCCAAAATCGTCAATTTTCATACAAAAACCTTCATAAAAAAGCAAATGAAAGCTTTAAATCTCTACGTTTTGATACAATTGATTCAAATTAACAAAACTAAACACCAGATGGCGCTATATTCGGTTTAAGGCAAACCAATTTTTTGGAATTTTTTTTTCAATATCAAAAAATTTAATTTTGTTTTAATCGTAAT
>JABFPM010004428.1:0-12649 GCA_022817325.1 Idris sp. 1 HC-2018 | reverse complement strand
CAGAGACTGAGGAGCTGTGTCCTGAGTTTCTTCAATCAGACTCATGTGCTCCTGAGAGAGGTAATCCAGCATAAAGGCATGATATTCGCGACAAGCATCCGGAGTCCGCTCAAGCCAGCGCTCAAGGCTCACCAGCAGCTTGTCAGCTCGAGGAAGGGACTGCCCAAGGGGGAGCGGAGGAGCTTGGCGAAAGGGGATACGTACCACAAACCGACCATCGGAGGCACGCGTGTATGAGGTACGAAAATGCCCTTCACAATAGGCGTCTTCTCCAGAGATGGCAGGGGCGAGCGACACTTCCTCCAATTCCCAAAATTTACGGAGTGCACTGTCGAGAGAGGGCTCCGCCTCCACCAAATGAGAGAACACCGGAGCCGAGAACATCGGGGCCGTGGATGTGGCGCCGGAGAGAATCCATCCGAAAATCGTGCGCTGAGCAACCAGCTGCCCGGGTGGCCCTTTACGCAGGCCGCTCAAGGTTTGGGCGTAGAGGTCAGCACCAATGAGAAGTTGAATGGGTTCCGTCGAGAGAGGGTCATCAACTGCAAACTGCAGACCGCGAAGATGGGGCCAATGATCGATGGGATATTGGAAGCGAGGAGTGTAGGACGTGAGAGAGGGGAGCACCAAAGCGGACGCGGAAAGGATGCGGTGACTTCCGGAAACCGGGGAGATCGTCAGCTGGACTAATCGCCCCACATGACCCGCACGCGCGCCGCCGACTCCACTGAGAGTGGCGTTCACTGGGTGCAGCTTGACCCTGAGAGATTGGGCCAGGGCTTCCGTTACCAGCGTGTGAGTAGAGCCCAGGTCCAACAGCGCGCGTACCGTAACGGAGCGGGAGCCAACCGAGACGCGGACCTTCGCTGTGGCAAAAACGACACTGGCTGCGTGTACGTCCGACGAATGATGCGAAACAGCGTTGAGATCAGGGGCAGACGCCGAAGAAGCCGTCGTCGAGGTTCGAAGCGCGTATCCCGGCCCCGCTGCCATCATAGTTTCTGGCTCGGTCGAGGCTTTGTGCAAAAGCGAGTGATGCCTTGCACCGCAAAAAAAAATCTTCAACCGGCATACCCCGAGAATTCAAATCTGCGGGATTCTTTTTCGACTCTATGTGAGCCCAGCGGACTTCAGGCAAAGAAGTTTGAATGACCGACACACGATTGGCGACAAAAGTTTGCCAATCAGTGGGGTGCTTAGAAAGCCACGCAAGAACAACTTTAGAGTCCGAAAAACACAAAATCCTTGCAATTGGAAATTCCAAAGAATTTTTAACATGGATCATGGCGTCAACTAACAAATTGGCCGCACACAATTCCAACCGTGGAATGCTTATAGTTTTTAAAGGCGCGACGCGGGTTTTAGCATAAATCAACGTGACACACATTTGCCCTAATTTCTGGATTACGCGTAAATACACCGCTGCCCCATAAGATAATTCGGAAGCATCACCGAACCCAATTAATTGGCATTCTTCGGTGCCCGAGTTGTTACCGTACCAACGCGGGATTTTTAACTTTTTCAAATGAACTAATGGTTGATAGATCGATATCCAATCGTCCTTCAAAGGCGACGGTATCGACTCATCCCATAATAATTTAAGACGCCAAAGTGATTGCATGAATTGTTTCAAGAGGATGGTAAGAGAGGACAAAAATCCCATGGGATCAAAAATTTTTGCTACCACAGATAAAATGTAGCGTTTTGTGTCGATATCAACTTTCTCTACACGTGGGAAAATAAAGAAATAATCACCAACAGGCAACCACGAAATTTCAAGAATTTTTGGCGTTACATCATCAACCTCAGACCACTCTTTTGAAATTTCAGCATTACCCCGGTAAGGCGTCAAATTGTCTAACCATTTGTCTAAACTAATCTCCGCACGGTTTAATATTTCTATGACTTGATTTTTCGTTTCCAACAATGTTTCAATATCGTCAGCCCCCATCAGTACGTCATCAATGTATGTGGAATTTTTCAAGGGTCCTGTGGCCAAAGGGAATTCATTCCCATACCTTTTAACCAGCTCATGAATTGTACGAATGCTCAAAAATGGAGCAGCTTTCATTCCATATGAAACTGTATTTAATTGATAATATTTATGATATTATATATCAATTAATTTATCAAACATTTTACTGTATATACATAATAAGTTGCTATTAATATACCTATAGCAAATTGTTAATATTAAGTTTTCTATTTCATCTATTTTTAATTTTATGTTTGTTATTAAAAAAATTAATAACAATTACAATAAATTACACTCAATTTATATATTGTTAAATATAAAATTAAAATAGTTAAATATACGTAAAGCATAACTTACACAAATTTTTAGAAATTCATATGACAACAGTAAACTTCTCTTCTTCAATTCTGGATTAGATTAAAATCTGAAGAATCTAGATGTAAATATTTTTGATTCAGTCCACAAAAACTTATTTTATCATTATCTCAATAAATTATTTGAATCTTCCTATAATATGAATTCATATAATCTGCAAAACAATTATAAATAATATATAATATAAAATATATTCTCGTAAAATTGTTATTGATTTTTTAGTCATCTAAGTACAAAAATGTATCTCTGTTTACATAGAAATGATATATGATACTTACATTTAAATTTTTTTTATTATTGAAATTGCTGATTTCAATGTGTTATGAATATAATAAATTATCCACCTCTTTCCATACTTTGTTTCATATTTTGTTATTTAAACTCAATTTTTATATTTCACATTTGATTTCACACGTAGTAACTATATATTATTGTTGTTATAATAATTGCCATTTGTCCAACAGCTTGTCAAAATAAACTGGATTAAAAAAGTGAACTTTTGTTTATGTTTATTTTTAACTTGTTGAGAGTGAAAAAACAATTTTATTAATAGAGTAAATCACTTTCACTAAACTGAATAATTAAACTACTGCGTGTGTCAAACATGAAAACTGACACTGTGAATAAATCTGCAGAAGCCTAAAGTTCTCATTCCTCTTTTATTGGCTTTGAATAACTATATCTATATATTCACTTGGTCATGAAACATGCCTAAAACAACATTCACAATAAGGATGACATTCACATTATGTGTAAAAAGGCTCATGCGTACACAAAAATCTGCAATCTCCAATGAGAATGATCCTTAACCACTGGTGGCGCTGACGCTGCCATTGTGTTCTTGTGTGTTGGGTTGTTTGCACTGCCTATGTGCTTTAAAATTTTATTTCAGTCAAAACTATTCATAATAAGAAAAAGAAGGAGGTACAATTTGTTAATTGTTTGATCAAGTTGTATTCTAAAATGTGTTTATTATATTTCGAGTGAAATAAGTACTCGCCAATAACTTTATTGAAAGTATTTGACTATTTGGTGGATGCTATTGTTGAAAATAACGTCAAATTATTACAAGTGTTGTTCATCATTTAGATTAATTCCATTGCACGGACACAATTATCGCGATTAAAAGTATTTATTGTATTTATTATCCTGAGACAAACGATGTCTGACATAAAATTTGCGTACGTTCGATTACGGCAGTTACAAAAATGCAAGATAGTGCCTATTAATCCACCTCATGGTTATGGCTCACAAGGTTCTAAAGTTGCAGAAAGTGTCCTGCGTGCTTATTCGTACAACTTAAAGAAAGTAAACAAAGTTACAAACAACAATGGTTTTGAGATTGAGAGGTTACAATGGGACAAAGAAGATGGTGACTTTCCGTACGATGAGACCCATGGGAATTATAAGGTTGACGATGTCATACTGATGTGCATGAGATTTCTTGAGAAACACCATGTGAACATCGACAGTACGCAAATAGTACCATTGAAAAAGCGATAAGGCTGAATGCTGACGTGTTGACAAAAGGGAGACAAACTCTTGATAGTTTTACAGGTAGCAGTGTTACTTCCAGTGTAGCTTACCGCAAAATGTCTGAGTTCTACAACCACAACCTTGGGAAGGTATCTCACAATTGTTTAGAATGGGTGCAAAGCTATATGAGATGCATGGAGCTAGATAAATTAGATTTTGACATGATAAAAGTCATTGAAGTGCCACGTAGAAATTATGATAAAGTTACAAAACAAAGAACTACAGTGATGTCTAAGAAAAGAACGATTGTCAAAGGCCAAGTTTCTGGGAAGAAAAACGCAATGTTGAAAATGTTGGACATAGGTCGATCGTTTGCATCTTACTTGAAACATAAAGAGAGAGGGAAGAAAGATCGAAGAGCAATAGCGTCAGCAAATATGCCTTTGAGAATGCTCCTTTACCTGACAGAAGATTTTCACTTAGAACTAAGTAAAACACTTCCTGGGTCAACGATAGCTATTGGAGGCGAAGAAATGAAGGCCAAAATACTCAATGTCATGAACTCAAGCCATCTCAAACAATGTCCTAACGCTTTCACTATGCAAGCAACAGAGGATGCAACAAAATGGAATGAATGCCTGTCTCCAGAGCTTTTTGGTGTGATGCATAAATGCTTCTTCGATGACAAGGTCCGTAATAAACTACAATTACCTCGTGCCAGTGTAAATGCTAAATTGTTCTCTCATATTGCTATCACAGGTAACCTGTTAATGGCTATAAAGAGAATACAGATGGGAGAAGGCCCTCAGGCTAAGGCAATTGGAGTTCACAACACATTGGAATGGGGGAAGTCTGATATAAAGAGGTTTAATAAGGAACCACAATAATGGCTACGCCGATACAACACAAGATTGATGATGAAGGGTATCTACCTGCTAGTCCCGGGATGCTAATGGGTGTTTACAACGCTGGATCAACAACACTGGGTTTACTACCAGAAAATTATGGGATGATAGAAGGAGCTATGAATACGGCCACCCTCAGATCAAGTGATGATTCAACTACAATATACTATGGCAGGACAACAAAAGCATTAGCAGAAGCAGCAAATGTTACTGAGAGAGCAAGGGCACTAATCTCTATGAATGATAGCGAAACAAAGAATCAATTTTTCTCATTATTCTATGCTGAATTCACTTCGTGGTATTTGGATGGGGGTTTCATTAGTCAATATGGTGTTGAAACATCTGCAATTAGGCCGCAAGGGAGAAATCCAGCTGATGACTTTTACTCCGTAGCAAAAGGAACAGCAACATCTCTTCAAACTCTGACAGTGAACCATGTGGGTGCACAGATGCGTATTCTCGCCTATTACCTATTACCACCTATTTTCTTTTGTTTTCAAAAATTATTAAATTTAAAGTTTAAAATAACTTAAAAATATTATGCAAATATTAAAAAAGAATTTAAATTAGATAAACGAATATATACGGATAAATAACGTAGATATAATGCATTTATTTACAGGTTACGTTGATATAAGAGAATGTACATTAGTTATATTACGGAGATAATACGTCTCCGTTTTCCCCCAGACCTTACGGATACGGTTCTGTTATACCTCCGTTATTGGTTACGCGAAATTAATTTATTTCAACCAAATTCAGCCTGACGCGTCTGTTTTCCGTCCGTAGACCGAATTACGCCTCATTACGCGACAACTTAATAATAAATATAATTCTCGTCCCTTTTTCCCTATACCACGTTAATTCCTGTTGTACCCCCAAAGGAAAGAAAGGAGAGCAATGCGGAGAAACGCCTCCGTTAAAGCACAGCACAGCGACTTAATAAAAGCCACCTTGAGTAAGGAAAAATGAGGAAGGTAGTTTGGATAGAGATAAAGTGAGAAGCGTGCTGCTTTATGCTAACACAAGTGCATTCTGTTCCAACGATGTTGCGATCGACTCCGGCAAGCTAGAAATGGCGTCCCCACTCAACTCCGGACCCGCCTTCTCCCCGCGGTCGGCGCAACCCCTCTGCGCGTACGGTTCACCGCGCTAATGTATACATAAATCTAATCAAGAAATAAAATTACAGTAAAATTAATGGATCGCAGAAGATTTTATTTCTCAAATAATATATACTCGGAACAACAATTTCAACGTTCAATTTCGACATGTTGATTGTCCCTCGTTGCCCAAGGTCTCAATCGTTAACAATCCGCCCACCTAAACAATGCAGATTGTTTAATCAATTTTTGCAGTGCCAAAATTAATTTTTTTTTTTTTTCAATTTTAAAACATACCATATACAGATACCTAATAGGATGTATAACTAATGCGAAGTCGTGCTTCCACTAAACGGATTTCCCAATTCCAGCGCAGCAAAATTCTCCCGGCGGGAATAAACCTTCTCCAACGGCGATACCGAATGATAGCGGACTAAGGTACGGTTAACTCGCAACCAAAGGCCCAATAAATCACATTTTCACTCTCCTGACGACGGAATTGAGCGGTTGGATCATAAAGATATCCGGTGCTCCAATCTTGCGCCCGAACTCTTGCTGCCATAATACCGGGATTCTGAAACGCTCGGTCACGATGGGCACGACGGCGAATTCGGCGGCGTGTGGAGCGTTGAGAGCTCGGCGTGGATGAATTTCCCGGCCCCGGCGACCCGGATGTCGGCGGGATCGACTCAACCGCCAGCGACCGCGTGGACCTAGACGTTGATGGAACCGACTCTGGGTTTGTTTGAGACCCTCTATCAACTACTTTTACCCGCTCGGGCGTTGACAAACCGGGAATCAAAGCCTCCAAGGCTTCCAACTCCTCGATGAAGGTGGAATCATCACGTTCCCCCTCAGAAAATTCCCATTCTCCGGATGTCAGTTCTCGCACTATTGTTGCACGATTCTCGACCATCATGCGTCGCTACCAAAACAAGACTGTCCAATTTTCCTTTTTCATTTTGATCATAATAGAAATTTAGAGAGATAACATTGACCCTAAATTCATTAAGCTTGACTAAATCAAAACATTGAATCTAATATCGAAATTCAATTCATCGAATAAAATGCGACTCATAATTTTCCAAAGCCAATCACAACGTTTAGACAGCGAAATTAATAATTTTTCTTTTCTCAAGTTGAAATCAGCGGGCTAATCTGTGTCACATTACGCTTTAAAATGATTTTGGCTGTACGAAGCACAACTATACGCACCACCTCATTACGCCCTTTAATGGCTTCAACGATACGCCCCATAGTCCATCGGCAAGGCGGATTTAATGGGTCTTTGATCAAAACGATATCACCCGTTTACAAATTAGCTAATTTCTCGCACCAGTTTGGCCGTGTTTGTAACGTATTTAAATATTCATGCGAACACTTCTTCCAAAATTGTTCCACTATTTTCTGGACGTGCTGAAAACGTTTCAGCCGATTCTCGGAGACGTCGTCAATCGACGTTTCAGGTAAAGATAAAAGCGGGGCACCGATCAAAAAATGACCCGGGGTTAAGACATCCAAGCTATCGGGGTCATCATACAGCTTTGATATCGGCCGGGAATTAAGACAGGCCTCAATCCTACATAAAATGGTTAGCATTTCATGCCAAGCCGGTATAAATTTACCAATTATGCGTTTTAAATGAAATTTGAACGATTTGACGCCCGCCTCCCACAACCCTCCAAAATGTGGGCTTAAAGGGGGAATGAAACGCATTTTAACGCCTTCCACGCTCAAAGCGTTTAAAAAATTTTCATTTTCAGTGGCTTCAGCGAAACGCCGCCTCATCTCAGCGTTCGCGCCCACAAAATTACGGCCGTTATCGCTAAACATAATACGTGGTTTTCCACGTCGGCTAACAAATCGATGAAACGCATCGATAAAGGCTTGCGATTCAAGACCTTCAACTAATTCCAAATGCACAGCACGAGTGGCTAGACAAATAAAAACCGAAACATAACATTTTCGCGGTACAGCTCCGCGTTTAATACGATCATGCATAAGAAACGGGCCGGCAAAATCAACGCCGGTATTAGAAAATGCGCGTGTTGGATTGCAGCGGTTTGTTGGTAACGAACTCATATATTGAGACGACAATTGACCTTTCAACCGTTTACATTTGACGCATTCATGTATCAATTTTTTCACCAAATTACGAGAGTTAACAACCCAGAATTCTTGACGCAACACGTTTAATGTCAACTGTACGCCAGCATGTTCCGCATCAAGGTGACTTTGTTGCAAAATTAATTGTGTCACATGTGAATCTACCAAAATAATCGGGTGTTTCTGGGCGTAAGGAAGATGAGAATTTTCAAGCCGCCCACCAAGACGGACAATGCCTTCCCGATCCAAGAAAGGACTCAACGGCAAAAGGCGTGAATTTGAGTTCACTTTTCCGGTTTCCTTCAGCTGACGAATTTCCCGAGAGAACATAGCATTTTGCACTACCCTAAAAATAACATTTTTAGCCCGTGAGATTTCTGTCACACCAAGAATGAGACTCGGTGGCTGTGCAATTTTCAAGTGAGTGCGACTCACAAATCTGTTTACATACGCATAAATACGAATAATTTTCCGGTATGATGAATATTCGTGAAAATTGTCATCATTTTTATCAACAATATGACTATGAGAGGCCTTTTGTTCAATCGTGGTATCAAATTCGTTTCTAAAGTCAAACTCAAGATTTTTGCGTAAAAATTGTGGGCCATGCCACCACAATTCCGATTGCAAAAAATCTTCAACCGGCATACCCCGAGAATTCAAATCTGCGGGATTCTTTTTCGACTCTATGTGAGCCCAGCGAGCTTCAGGCAAAGAAGTTTGAATGACCGACACATGATTGGCGACAAAAGTTTGCCAATTAGTGGGGTGCTTAGAAAGCCACGCAAGAACAACTTTAGAGTCCGAAAAACACAAAATCCTCGCAATTGGAAATTTCAAAGAATTTTTAAGAGATCAAAAGGTTTATTTATATAACTCGTAATCTTACGCAAAACGTAAGCAGAGATCGAAATAAATGAATTCTGAGATTCCACGGGCCCTATTTGAATATTGACGCAATATTTCACGGGCTGTCTGCCAGACTCTCCGATACCCTGAATATTGGTGTCAGTATGCACGCGCGACAATTGCAATGTTTGTGTCAGGTGTTCTGATATAAAAGACACTTCTGAGCCTGGGTCAACGAGGGCTAAAACCTTTCGCGATAAACAGGGAAGCTACTTTACCATGACGATGTCAGTGCCCAGTATTCGCGTGGATTTCATCGTCGAACTCAAATTAGCTGTCAATGTAGCCGAAGTCGTCGGCAGCATTTCTGTACTTGCAATTGGATCAGAGGGTTGGAAATTACCATTTGATTCGACCGCGCTTAAATTTATTTGAGGGTTCAAGCCCGAGGTTTTCTGACGGTGCAATAAAAAAGAGTGGTTTAATTTACATACGTTGCACCGATATTTCGACCGGCAATCTTTAACTTTATTCAGTGTTTTCTTTAACTGACTTCAGTGCTTCGACCAAAAGTGCGGGTTGTTCTATATGAACAACGGTGTCCATGTCTCCGTGCAAATAGGCCGCCGTAATGTCCAACTGAGATACCTTCAAGTTGCACCTCGCCGCAAGGGCCATGAGCATTCGAAAGGATTCGAGCCTGGCCACAGGAGTGAAGGTGTCTGTGAAGTCGATCCCGGGCCTCTGGGCGAATCCGCGAGCAACAATCCTGGCCTTTTTCTTGTGTAGTGTGCCATCCGCATTAAACTTGTTTCGCAGCACGGTTCGACAGTCGATTACCTTGTCATCTGCTGGACTCTCGACGATGTCAAAAGTGTCGTTTTCGACCAGACATTTGACTTCGGTTTTGATCGCTCCGAACCACTGTTTTCTTTCTGGCCCATTTAATGCTTCCGCGAGGGGAACCTCTGATGCGATCATTGAATACTCTTCTTCTCCGGTTACGTAGTCATTTAGTGTCGATTCGGAGCTGGCTGAAGATGACTCTGTTTCTTCCGAAGTGGGCGCATTTTCTTCCGATGTAGGCTCGTTAGTTCCAGATGTGGGTGCGACCTCGTTCGATGGCACCATGTTGACGTTTTTCCGGGGACGTCCTCTGTTGCCTGTGACAACTTTTCTTGGTCTACCGGGTCCTCTCTTCATTGGAACTTCGTCGTGAGCGTCGTTTTGATCTTCGTGAAGAGGCATCTCAATGTTTATTCGAGCAGTAGGTGGATTTTCGAATCCAAGAAACGGAGCCTCATCGTCGTCGTCGTCGTCGGGAGCGTTTTCGTTTCCGTTTTGGATAGGCGGGGCAGCGTTTGCGCTTGGTCCAATTTCTGTCACTTTGGGTGTGTCGACCTCGGAGCGTCGGTTCCAGAGTTCCTCTTCGATGAAGAATTCTTCATGCTTCGAATGAGGGTCGAATTGTCCCAAGAACTTGACGTCTCTTGAAGTCTTCACCTTTTTGTCGTCGGGGACCCAAACGCGGTAAGCCTTGGACTGATCCGAATATCCTATGAACACGCCCGGCTTGCCTCTAGCTTTGAATTTCCCCTTATTCGGTGTTTTGTCCATAAGGAAAACTTTTTCGCCGAAGGAACGTAGGTGTCCGATGCTCGGTCGCTTTCCTTTGGTCCACTTTTGAAAAGGGGTGATGCTGTTTGGCAGCGCTTTTGTTGGGCAACGGTTTCGAATGTAGTTTGACGTTGCGATCGCTTCCGCCCAAAAAGATGGCGGCATGCCCGACTCCATAAGCATGCACCGGGCTGCCTCAACCAGGGTGCGATTCTTACGCTCGGCAACACCGTTTTGTTGCGGCGTGTACGGCGTGGTTAAGCAATGTTGTGTTCCTGCCCTTTTGAGAACCAACTGAAATACGTTGTTGCAGTACTCTTTGCCGTTATCCGACTGGACGGCTTTGATTTTTCGTCCGGTTTGGTTTTCGACAAAGTTTTTGTACTCGACGAATTTTTCAGTGGCTTGTCCTTTGTTCTGCATGAACGACACGTGAGTCCACTTGCTGCAGTCGTCAACGAAAGTAATAAAATACTGTGCACCTCCGAGGGATCTGGTTCGCATCGGCCCGCAAACGTCGGTATGAACTATCTCCAGCAGTTTCCTTTTTGATGACCTTTTGCGTTTAGGGAACGGAGTGGACGTCATTTTTCCGGCGAGACAAGTGGTGCACTTGGACAAGTCGGTTGTGTCGTCGAACTTGAGACCATTCTCCTCGCAAGTTTTAGCCAGATCTCTCGAATTTAAATGTCCAAGCCTGGAGTGCCAAATTTCTGTTTCGGATTTGTACGGATTTTGTTCACTCAACGCGCAAAACCCGTGATCTATTTCGCGTAAATAAAATAGATCTCCGATGCGTTCACCGATCACTCTTGGGTTACCGTCGGTGTCCGTCAAGACTACTGATTTGTTTTCGAATGTCACTTTACCGTTATTGTCCACAATTTTGGCGATCGAGATTAAATTTGTGCGAAGATTAGGTATATACAATGAGTCTTTTAAGGTTAAAATGTCATTTACATTGTTCGCGATTTTAATTCGCACGTCACCTTTACCTTCAACGCGAGTCGCGGAATTGTCGGCAAGTTTCAGTTTACCGCGCGTTTCGTTTAGGTTCAGAAATACTTGTTTGTCGCGGCATAGGTGCGATGTGCATCCACTGTCGATACACCAGAGATTTTCTTCATGTGCTTAAGTTTCAACAAAGTAACTTAAGTGCGCTTCTTCATCTTTTTTCACATGTTGATTTTTGTTCATTAGTTTCTTTTTGAATCGGCAATCGTCTTCTATGTGGTTAGGTTTATTACAAAAATTGCAGTTGAGGTTACCTTTTTGTTGTTTGTTTTTATGGCTTGAAGATTTGGTGGCGTCGTTTCCTTTGTATCCTTTGTTCCACTGTTTCTTCTTTGATGCGCGATTCGATTTCGCAAACATGGCGGAACTCGACTCGTCGTCGGTTCTGCGATTGCGGGCGTTATATTCTTCAAGAATTTTGACTTTTAAAGTCTCGGCGTCCGGCAAGTCGTCTCGAGTTTCGATGGTGCAACGAAAATTGTCAAAGCTGCTAGGTAAGCTATAAAGCAGTAATATGGACAATAAGTCGCCGTTGATGTCGACTTTCATTGCTGCCAACTTATCCACGGCGTCGTAAAATGTGGTGAGGTGCTCTTTCGCGTCGTCGCCATCTTTCATTTTTTGTTGCGTTAGACGAACGAGCAGAGTTGATTTCCGAGCTGGCCCCTGGGATGCGTAAATCGACTCTAGCTTGAGCCACACTTCACGTGATGTCGCGCAATTTCGGACCTGTTTCAGCTCGGAGGGGTGAATCGCTAAAATAAGATCGGCTTTGGCTTTGCGATCGGCCGCTAACCACGCTTTCACCGCGGCTTGCGAAGCGGCGAGAGCTGCACCTTCACCGGTCTCTTCAGGTTGCGGGATTTCGCCCGATACATACGACCACGTATCATTTTTCACCAACAAAGATTCCGCCTGAATACACCACGTGTCGTAATTGTCTTTCGACAGCATTTCGAGACGTGTCGTCACGTTCGCGTGCGCCATTTTGTTGGCCGGCTTTGTGACGATTTTTGGCGGTTCAGGTTATTTTTAGTTTTTCGTTTTACTCGTCAACTTTTCGCGTAGCTCGCGAACTCTGGGCCCATAACCTGTTAAGGTAGGAGAGTTTTTATAAAAAGAACGACACGAATTTACCGAAAATGGGTCTTTATTTGTTAGGCGAACCTGTCTTAACAACGGCTTGATAGCAACTGAGAGCGGAACGATGTGTAGGGCGAACGTGTGCA